>JADDOH010017468.1:0-34477 GCA_016648135.1 Agrypnia vestita
ATATTGATGCGACCAGGGAATGCAATCCTGATCCCGCGAGATCTCGTGGCATTTTACGAGATCAATCCAGAACCGAAAAATCGGACGAGATTATCGGGATTGATCACCATTTTTTATGTTTTGTATGTTTAATTGTGTATGTCTATAGAGCTTTTAGTAAGTACTTAAAACTTATGTTCGTGTCACATTCAAATAATGAAAATAGTTTTCAATAATATTTGCTGTATTTTATCAACCTAAAAGTACTACTAGTTAGTAGTTTTTACTCTACTACATTGACCGATTGATGCTTGGAAAAACGACTACAAAGACTTAATTGCAATGATTAATAATGGACATTTTATTAAAATTGCTGATATAAAAATGCAAGGCAGTGTCGTTAATTGCTATTCAGCTCTTCTTCTTCATGTGCCCTGTCGGGTCCCCCCGATCATCTGGGAGAAAGTTTCCCTGTCCAGGGCAGTGCGGAACAGCTCTTCCACGCTCCTTATCCCGGTCCACTCTCGGATGATCCAAGCCAGGAATGCCGCCTCCTTCCGACCCCTCTGCGACCCTCAATCTTCCCCTTCATGACGAGCTCTATAAACGAAAAAAACACAAAAGTATTCAGGATCCCGATCCGTGGGGATCCTGCGGGATTGGAAATTCTAATCTCGAGGCATCCCGAAAGGCATTCCCTAGATGCGACACGTATTCCATTTTCTTTTGCGGCCACCGGCTCTCGCTTTGGTCCATTATGTAACGTGCCATTGTCGTTGTTGCAGTGCAGCAAAAATGCATGCAAATCGATTCGTAAAACCGACGGCGCATCGTAGGTGTGTCGGGTTTTCCCGCGATCGCTCGGCTCACTTCTTCGGGGGAAGCCGGCTCGGCGGCGCGGCTGTGACCCGGCCGAGCACGGAACGGAAGGCGATAACCCGCGCGGAGCGGATGTTGCGGGTTCGCCACCCAAACGGCGGCCAAGGTTTCCCAGATTCGGGTGACAATTATTTATGTTAGGTTTGTGCTTAATAATTAAAAAAAACATTTTATTATTTGTTTTAATCTACTTGTATATATATATTTTTTTAATATTTATTACATTATACATATGCCAAACTGCAGTTTTCCGGCATGGTTGCCTTCAATATTTGACAATAATTTTTATTTTATAATGAAGATACTAGGTCATTATCGAGTGTTGCATGTTTTTTTACAAGTGATACATGATATGTAATTATAAATTAATGTAGGATTAGGTACATAGCTTTAATGTATATTCTTTTAGCTTGTACTTTTTTGAAGCCAATGGAGTTTTTTGGTCTTGCATCATCTCAAAGAAATTTTTATCTTATTTATTAAAGATTCTTGGCACGATATAATCTCTTTTTAATGAATTATACCCACATGTTTCGGAAAAACCTTTCCATCGTCAGGGTGTTTTGTATAATGTCAAAATATCAAAATGAATGTTTTGGTTTTCTGAATTATTTTTAAATATTATTAATTACTATGTATTATATTCGACAAATAAAGCTCACGTGCATATCGTTATCAGGACTATATTACACGGGCATTACGGCGGCACATTCACTGCAAATGCATATTTCGGCGTTTTTTTTTTCGAAAATGTGGGTTTTTATTAGTCATTCATATCAGAATGTATATTCCGGACTGCAATTTTTTTAGGGCAATAATTTAGATAGAACCTTTGTTCTTATATAAAAGTAATAAACTGAACATTATTTACAATAATTTAGAAAATATAAGCATTAATACACAGGCCGCGGCCAAAAAAATCATTTTTAGTGTCCTAGGCGGAACAAAGTTTTAATGAATATTTATATGTACGCATAATTTATTTTTTATACGTGTAAAGTTTACTTCATTATCTAGAATCCGTACTTAGATAATTAAGAAATGTTAAATATTAATGGAGTTATAATGTTTTAATTTTGCAAAAAAAATTTACGTTTTTCGTTCATTTTAAAGCACTTTTTATTAATATGAAGACATGATTTTAAACAGTATATTCTATTCATTCCAGTATTTTCAGTCTTTACTCACTAATTAAAATTTTATTTTTTATTAATTTAAAATACCTCAATTATTATTTTAAAATAAAAATTCTAAAGTATGAAATGTTCGGCATTCTGTTTTATAATTACGTCGTTACATTCCATTCTTTACTTTAAACCATAATTATTACATTTTTTTAAATTACTACTTCTTCTTCTACTTCTAAATATCGAAGGAAAAATAACTCATCAAGTGCCACGCTGATTGATATGTGAGAGCATCACTAAAGGTCAATATGATCATCGTAAAATTTTAATGTGGCCAGACAGCTTTTTTCCCCATAGTTTAGACCGTATAATTTACCACGTTTCTCGACGATTGCAAAAAATATAAATTACACATTTTCTACAAGTCGCCAACGTATAATCAGTGTAAAACATGAATTATATAGTTTCAAGTGATTCGCGAATAGGAGATTGGCATCGCGTGGGCCCAATTCATGCGAGGATTTCATAGTGATCGAGACCTACGGGGAATTCAGGCCGCTGTGCGCGAGCGAACCATCCATTACGGGGACATTTCTTTCGCCATTCCATCTTTGGTCGTTCCGACTATTAGCAGCATTTAATGTAATAATTAGCTTAGTTTAGCCTGTAGCTTGTAAGTGTGAGTTTTATTCATATTTTCATGGGAAGTGGCTGTGAGAGGCAAATGAAACACTAAAATAATTTAATTTTTTTATTAATTACGCGAAAAGTCACTGGAGTAAAGCGAATGAATTTTTCGTAATCGATATAAATTACTGTAATGGTAGTTCAACTTTTTGCAAAAAAAAGTCAGAAATATTTAAAAAAAATGCAATCATTGATATTGCATAGCTCCATAACTATTGATATTAGGTCATGATTGCTTGAACATTTTAGACTCGTAACATAGGCAGGAATCTAGCGCACAAGTTTCTGCTGCTAGCTCAGGTACAGTGCCGGCAAACTTCTTGAAATTGTTTGGCGTAGTGGGGGAATGCGCAGAAGACAAAATTTGGGTATCTTTGGTGGAATGGTACATGCGCAAATTTCCCCCCACTACGCCGTAAAATTTCAAGATGTTTGCCGGCTACTGTACACCCAGATGTATGTATATTAATTATTATGTAAAGGGTACGTCTGTGCCGTATATTTAAATAAATTAACACCGGAAGATTTTCCGAGTAGGGTGGGAAGCCTTCCTCTCACACCACCGCGTTGCCGGTCTTCAGTACACCAATGTTGAAAACCTTGACAAACCTTGCAAAATTTCTCGAGTCGTTCAGCGTTCTTTGAAGGAGGTGAGGGGACCACTGAGCCTCTCGCTCGACAGTGGAGTGAATATAAAGGTCATCCATCCAGTGTTGTAGAGGCGTGAAATGTCTGCCGCGGAAGAGGCGAGCACTCTCCGATGAGATACTCTATCGCAGGAAGTCGCCAGACAGATTGTCCACCCGTGGGCGACCGAACTTCACGAGCGACTAACGGGGTGATCAGAAAAACGCCAACTGATAAATATAGTTTATTTATTTTGTATGAATTTATACGTATAAATGAAGGTGGTTGCTTCACTAGACAAGCTATGTTCTGATGAAACTACTTGTACAGTTTTTGCACATCTATACCTATAAAACTCAATGTCTGTCTATCTGTCTGTCTGTTCTCTATACAAATCTCAAAAGTTTGTCTGATTCGATTCAAATTTTGCATACTTATGCTTTGGGACCCGGCGGGTAACATAACTTATGCTTTGGGACCCGGCGGGTAACATAGGTAATATTTCCCCCCTATTCTCATGCTCCTTCCCTTCCCACTGACTCTATTTTCGATGTAAATCTGTACCGTTTGACCGATCGGACTCAAAATTTGGAAACTTATTCTTTAGGACTCGGCGGGTAACATAGGCAACATTTCCTCCCTATTATCATACCCTTTCCCCTCCTTCTGACATATTTTGTATGCAAATCTGTATCATTTGACCGATCGGACTCAAAATTTGGAAACTTATTCTTTAGGACTCGGCGGGTAACATAGGCAACATTTCCTCTCTATTATCATACCCTTTCCCCTCCTTCTGACATATTTTGTATGCAAATCTGTATCATTTGACCGATCGGACTCAAAATTTGGAAACTTATTCTTTAGGACTCGGCGGGTAACATAGGCAACATTTCCTCCCTATTATCATACCCTTTCCCCTCCTTCTGACATATTTTGTATGCAAATCTGTATCATTTGACCGATCGGACTCAAAATTTGGAAACTTATTCTTTAGGACTCGGCGGGTAACATAGGCAACATTTCCTCCCTATTATCATACCCTTTCCCCTCCTTCTGACATATTTTGTATGCAAATCTGTATCATTTAACCGATCGGACTCAACATTTGGAAACTTATTCTTTAGGACTCGGCGGGGAACATAGACGATATTTCCCCCCTATTCTTTTACCCCTTCCCCTCTCCCTGACATATTTTCGATGCAAATCTGTACGGTTTAACCGATCGAACTCAAAATTTGGAAACTTGTTTTTAAGGACTCGGCGGGAAATATATGTGACATTTCCCCCTATTTCATTTCATTCACTTCCCTGATATATTTTCTAGGTAAATCTGTACCTTTCGGCCGATCGGACCTCCAAATTTGGAAACTTATTCGTTAGGACTCGGCGGGTAACATGTGCGACATTTCTTCCCTATTCTTTATACCCTTGCCCTCCGCTTATATATTTTCGATGCACATCTATACCATTCGAATCGAACCTTTGTTTACCCTCACATAACCCGTGCAACGCCGGGTAAGCACAGCTAGTAATAAATAAAACACAAACACAAGAAAGACTACATATTAGGTACACTTTTAAACATTGTACGTAACGAATAAAAATAAGATAATTTAACTTTATAAAGAAAAATCCCGGGCCGCAGTAAATAAGGTGATGGCATCCAACGTCACATTTACCATCCGAAAGACGCGCTAAAATGACCCTTCGACAACTCGCCTTAAGCATGTTTTGCTCTGGCTGCACAAATAAAATAAAAACAGCACCCCCGACAGCTGACGGCAAGCAACTCCGCCGTCATAAATTACGCGCTATTTTGTAATGAAGTGAAAATGCGAACTGGGCGCAACTCAACTTGGTGATGACAGTTAAAACTCTGGAACTCATTTAAGCCGATTTTTGACGTCGGCCATGAAAATCGATTTTATTCCATTTTCGACATTGTAGTGTCGGTAACTGCTTACGCTATCCAGTCCCTATGAGCGACTCGATATGCAACCGGCTCTGGTTGTTCGCGCAAAAATCAATTTTTAAAACAAACATACCGTCAGGTCATGAGGTCATTAAACAAACAGGTCATTAATGACCCTAATAGATGGTCCTAGAGTGACATTAAAGTACAAAGCATGAATATTTTGTGAACATTTGAATATGATTATACAACACACTTTTAACGATAAATTAATAATAAATAATGAGTAAATAATAAATGATAAAATAAATTGAGAATAATATTCAGACTAACGCAAATCACTAAATACAATTTTAGGAATGAGTTCCAGATTTCTAAGTTTTTACACAATACACTTTTTTTATGATAAATAGAAATAAAAAAATGTTTTGATGATAGAATGACTTGTAAATAATGAGGAATATTATTAATTATTAAAAAATTAAGACATAAGGTTTTCTTCGTTTTGTCAAATGTTAGGTGTTCATCATTTTACCATTAAAAAAATGCCGAACGTGGGTGGCGAAAGTGTAGGGCCGATATGGGAGCTATTGCTCATAGAACGGCCCCGGGTGTGTGGTGGGTCCCTCTTAGTTCATAATTTTAATAAGTTTAGGAGAGCAGTTTTATAGCCAAGTACAGTGCGTCAACGTGCACACTGGATGCATTAATTAAATAAATACTAGACTTTACGGGCACGTCACACAGTAGTCGGCAGACGTTGCACAGTTATCAATTTCGTTGTCATATACAGACAAAATTATTTCTGCATGCAGATAAGCGTCTTCTAACACAACGGGAAACTCAAAATTATAAATGAAGAATGAAATGTGGTTTATTTTTGGAATTGTGGTTTCAGGAATTTAAAAAATCTTTATTTATATTATTTAAGCAATAGATTCGTGGATTTCACTGAAGTATGTGTCACGTGACAAAATGACCGCTTTATTCTTAAGTGAGGGTTGATGTCGGGCAATGTCTATTATTTATTTATTTATTTATTTATCTAGCAACATCCACATTTAAAAGTTAAATATTTATTTATTATATTCAAGAACACATTATTGTTGTGAAGTTGCAATTTTTCAGAGCAAAGTTCTGTGAAAATTTCTAGAGTCTCCTGGCGGCAGCTACGCAAAGTAATTTGTGCCCACCGCACCTGAAAAAGTGGATTGCTCTAAAAATGGATATATAATATGTTAATCAATTAATAAAATGAGACTTACTTATATTGACGGAAAGGTACCAGGCTGATGTGGTGTAATTGGTAGCATGGTTAAAATTTTTTATTCTTGTTCTATTATTCTTAGTATGCCTAAATTTTTCTGCTTATTAATTAAGTCTCTTTTTCTCTTGTCTATTTTTTTTATTCTTGTACTATTATTCTTAACATGCCTAAATTTTTCTGCTAATAATTAAGTCTCTTTTTCTTTGGTTCAAATTTTTTATTCTTTCTTGTTGTATTATTCTTAACATGCCTAAGTTTATTTCATAACATATTTATCATTGTTAACATATTTCTAAAAGTGGAGTCCTATAATTGGCCGTCTATCTATATTATATTTATGTTTTCTATGCTTCTTTGTTGTGCTATTGGTCTTTCGTGAATATTAAATAAATACCTGCCCGGAAAGCTAGGTGATCTGGGTTCGATCCCGTTAGCAGCCAAATATTTTTACGTTGATTTGATTTTTCTGCGTGTCTTTCTGACGGATTAATAAATTTGGTTTTAAATATTTATTTATTCATTTATATAAAAGGAAAACTGAAGTGGGTATTGCTTTTAAAAATTTATTGGAATGATAATTTTGAGACGAAATTTTATTGTCTAGTTAACGTTGCTACCAACCAATCACAGTGCGCCGTGTCGAATAGTCTGCAAGGCTGGAACGATTCCGTCGGTTGACATTAACAACAGTTCATTCATTTCGGATCGAGAACGACTTCGGTAAACTCCGTCAGTCGTCGTGTCCCTGTCGCACTCGGTGATTTTGATCGTTTCGGGGAACGTTGGATTTTGCCGATGTTTTTTTATCACTTTTTTTAAACATCTTAGTCATACTTGCATTGTGATCGTGGGTGGTGACAGCGGGCATTTATTTAAATTAATTATGTAGATTACGGACCAGATTTTTTCCGTCAGCAGGAAGAGCATCATTCTATGACAGTATTACGTTGAATTAAAAAAAATGGAGCGTGTTCACACGCGCGGAATTATTAAGGAAAAAAAAACATGAATATGACCTCTGTACAGGAAGAAAAGATGAAATAAGATTGCCTTTCCGAAAGAAAAAAGATCGCAAAATTCTATGATCTACAGTGGGATGAAATTATGTATGAACTACCAGGGGGTATTAAGGACGAAAACAATATAACGACTTTTAAGAAAAAATTTAAGAAAATACGTGATGCTTACTTTTGTACTGTATTACATATACTTATATACTGTATTATATCTTATGCTGTATATATTAGGAAATATAATAATTATCGTATTGCCTACTTTAAAAATAATAAAACTAACCCATAAAAACCAAGTTTTTATTATACTCCCTTTCTTATTGAAACAGGTTTCGCGCCTACTCCACGCGTCGGGCTCGAAAATTAAACAATATGTAAATCGTTAAAATTACGAAAAATCCAAAATTTTTGCTATAATTATTTTTAAAAAATTAACGAAAATGTTTTAAATCATTTTTATCGTCGCCCCGAGTCTGCCTGCAAAGTTTCAGCTGGATTGGATCACGGGAAAAGGGTTAAAAATCGATCCAAAGTTTTTCGACAAGCATACAAGCCGACAAGCAGTCAAGCAGACGCTACGAGTCAAAAGAAATGGAGTAAAAAAAAATCAGTTTTGTCTTAACACTAAGCTCGGATTTTCTTATCTTTATTTATTTTCTTACCGATTTTGAACAATTTGTCGCCAACACATCAATATTCTTACTATTTTCAAAACAAGCTAAACGCATTTCTTCTCAATGCCGTCCTTCTCATTTTGCAGCACCGGTAATTTTAGATTTTAAATTTTCTTTGTCTTTGATAGTGTCATCTTCAACTTTTGTTGTCTAGTTTTGGACATATAATACCGTTAATTACGTTATTTCGTGTAGCTCTTGTTTCCAGATTAAGAAGACCTTTTCATAACGGCTCACAATTTTGCGAACCAGATTTCGCGTAGAGATTCAATTGGATTAGTGCGCCTAGCGTAAAGTGGCCAGACGTCCGGCTTTTGGCGGGACTGTCCCGATTTTTTGTTTTTTTTTATTATTTATTCTCGACGTTTCGTTGAATGCTTATTCAACGTCGTCAGGAGGACGACCTTTACCCGCGGAGGTAGAGGGCGGACTGATTACTGCTTTCGCGGGCGTAAATTGTATGCACTTTGTTGTGGAGTGTTCACTTCTTCTACAATAGAGGTCGCCACTGTGCAATATGTACTAGTTACGTCGGCGGACTTTACCGCGACGTCTATCAAGGGTCGAATCAATGTCGCAATCAAGGTCGCAATCAAGGGGCGCCAAATACTTGATAGTTTTGGTGTCATTGATAGTGTCATCTCTATTGAAATTGGGACGTTTGTATATTTCAATGGACTCCCTCACTAATCTGGTTATGAGGTGCGGTTCTGTTGATAAGATTTTTGCCTTGTCAAATCTGATGAAGCGACAGAGATTCCCTTTGGATGCATGTTCGCAGATTGCCGATATATATTGGAGTTGTTGTTTTTAATTTCTCCACAACTCTTCACAATCGCATGGCACTCTGTATACATCTGGAGACTCGAACGGTGTCTTATCTTTCACACTACCTAACACACGTGAGATCGAACTATGGGGGCTGAAAACTGTTTTTATATTTAATTTCAACAACACCCGGCTGATTTTGTCAGTAATACTTTATTTATATATACTGTAAAAGCCCACTAGGGCGTTGATAAATAAATAAATAAACTATGGATATTAAGGCCCCACACCACGGTTCGTGCGCGGTACGAGGGTGTATTTTTCTTAATTATTTTCAAGCAAACGATACATGGATTTTTTTTTATTCATAGTCAATATAGTATACATATAGAAGAGTGTATACAAATTTTTGTACTCGAATCCAAAGTATAGTTTGCGGTGTACGTTGCTTCCAAGAGGACACTCCGACGAAATTGCTGCTCGGCGGTTGACAGCGACATCAGAAAAATAAAATAGAAACGCATTTAGAAACTAGACATATAGGTTCACGTAGGGGAATTTAGATATCTAAAAGAACAAAATGGCGGACCAGTGAATTTTATTTCCGATTTTCATGGAAAAATTTATAAAAAAAATCCCTACGTGGTGCCATAGAGACCAGATTTTCGAACAGTTTAAGACTTGGCGCATGCAAATCGGATGTTAAGGTTTTATAATACGTTGTCAACCAGTTTGAAAAACGCAATTTCAAGAAAAACGCATTCAAAATTTTACCGAAGGATAATTCAACATACGAACAAAATTTTTTATTCGTCCCTTTTTTTGTTTATCACCGTTAGTCAGCTATTCCTGGACCGTTCAACAGCTCCTCAACATCCAGGACACATGAGCAAAGGGTGGTTAGGCAGCAGACCCGTTCGACAGCCGCGCATCTGCCAATCGGCGCGGTCGTGCGCTTCGAACGGTTTAACATAAACCGCTGTATCTTCGTCAATTTTACAAATTTCTTCAAAGTCTCGTTCAGACACGAGGGAATCGTGCGATTGCAAATCACGCGATTTGTGTCATTTGTTCAGACAGCCGCGGTTAATAAGTGATTTGTGTGTGCGCGCGAATAATAAACGTCAGTTTGACAGTCCCGGTGCCGTTCTCCATCTTTGAATATCAGAGATAAATTCGCTCATTACTTTGTGAACGACGGCCGTGTTCCATGGCAAGTCACATAAATATCATTCTGTCAGTTCATTTTTGGTGAATAAATACCTATATTTACCTAAAATATTATTTTTTTCCAACGTGTCTTCACCATGTCCACTTCATCAATAAAAAGTTCAGTGTCCAAGCGATCCATGACGAGCTCACGCGTGCTCCTGTTGTGACAGGAGCACGCGGCGTGAGTGGCGGACACGGTTACGTCTTAACGATTACATACAAACTTACGTAAATAAGACCCGCGCGGATCCCGCGCGATTCAGAAACCGCGCGTTTCCCGCTGCGTCTGAACAAGCCCTTAAACATTTGGTGAGAGCATTTTTCGAACATTTTCCTCTCATAATTTAGGCGGCGATCAATACTCTCGAGCATTGCGGACTGGCTCGGTTACACGTGGGGTCAAGACGTGACGCCGCGAACCACTGAGAGCAGACCGGATCGTCTGACGCGCCTCTCACGTTGTGTTCTGCAATAAATTCTTGTATCGAAATGAAGATATTTATCCTCGCTCTGATAACCCGCCGATGATTTCTACTGGCGGACTTCGCGCGCCGCGATTCCGAAACGGGCGCTGTGTTCTTATTTGTATATTTCACCGGCGAGAGTGAAACCGCCCGGCGATGGATGGTTTTTTAATGGATCGGCTAGAGGCTCGGACACGGCGGTTTCAGAATCGCGTGTCTGGCCTCGCGTACGGCGCTGTTTTTCAAACTGTCCGCGCTGTACGTCCAGATATTCGTCCGTATTTGAAAATAGCAATATTGGGATCGAAGATCTTTATTAATGATTCAACGAATACGAGTACTCGTATTCGCCGAATAGCAGATATTTACCGAATATTCGTATTCGCCGAATATCATCACGAATATTAAAAACAGACTATTTATAACTGAGGGCAATGCAAATTACGGTTTGGCCGTGCACCGTGTATCCGAACACACCTACGCACTCTATTATCGGGGATTCCCCTAACATTGAATGAATGGATTTTTCGACTTCTCGAGTTGTCAATTGTTTCACAGCATAACAGTTCTTTTATCTAGTTTCGTTGTATTCGTATTGTCCGTTCCATTTTATTTTCGTTGTGCGTAAAAGTGTTCACTCTTATAAAATAATTTCAAATTAAAAGTATTAACATGACCTCTCGTAGGCGTGAAAAAAGTGATATTTATTTTCGACCGCTGGGAATGTACAAACGGATAAAATAAATGTTGTGCTTTTTGAACAAAAAATTGCCGGTGGTAAATTTTAATTATTAAATCTCTTAGTAAAAAAAAAATAGTGGTATATTGTATTTATTGCCTTGTTGAATTATTCGTATTTGCCGAATAGTAGGCTTGATATTCGTATTCGTGAAAGCAGTATTCGTTGCATCACTAGTCAAAAGAGTTTAAAATTGAACCACGCGGATTTTGAGGCTGCCTAAATATTTTCTACAGAGATTTGACAGAAAAGCTATTTTGCCGTTTTTTTCTTAATGGCTCTGAAGATTGCGCGATTGGTTCTTGCTCACTCGGTTACCATGGCAGTGTGGAAAATGAAAAAAAGATTTAAAACCACTCGTCTACGGTTTTCGCGTGCGTGTTCGCCCATCGTGACGATGTTTGCTTTGTAAATTTGTCTTACACGAAATAACGGTAGTCGGACATGCACATGGCGTGGTGGTATCAAGCTCGCAGAACGACTGTCCCCAGAATAACGCGAAATTGTTGCTACTTCTCTAGACGGCTGTAGACTATGGTCAATGTCTAATTCAATTGAATGGTTGAATCAAATTACGCACTAAGTACCATGACCGACAAGCAATTACCAATTGACCAAAAAGTAAAATATAATATAATACTAGAAGAAATGATAAATAAAATTAATATACACACTGACACGCACCATAACTATGCAACCAGATCGACAGGACGAACACTGAGAATACCAATCACTAACAACGTGTATGGCGAAAGAAAAAGAGATTATATTGTGCCAAGAATCTTTAATAAATTAGATAAAAAAATTCTTTGAGATGATGTAAGACAAAAAAACTCCATTGGCTTAAAAAAAGTACAAGCTAAAAGAATATATATTAAAGCTATGTACCTAATCTTACATTAATTTTTAATTACATATCATGTATCATTTTGTAAAAAAACACGCAACACTCGATAATGACCTACTATCTTCATTATAAAATAAAAATTATTGTCAAACATTGAAGGCAACCATGCCGTAAAACTGCTCTGCAGTTTGGCATATCTGCAATGTAATAAATATCAAGAAATTAATAAATATATATATTTAAAAAAGAAAAGGAAAGCAAGATGTAGTGAATAAAAATGTCATATATAAGTTTTTATGAGATTTTTTTTGAAAAATCTATGCTATACATCCTACCTGTCTTTTCTACTATATAATAAATATATATATATAAAAACTAGAAGAAAAAGTTTTCTGTGTTTCCTGTAATTAAGTTGCGAAATGTGCATTTCAAACAACTCCCAAGTACCCAGCGCTATTTCCTATGAAAGGCACTAAGTCCAACGTCTGTGTAGTTTAACATGAGGTAAGAACCCCGAGCATATTCAAACAGTATCCCTTGTCCGTGACAAAATACCGGGATGAATGTTAATTTCAAAATACAAAATAAATCATACCTCATTTACTGGAGGATTTTTTGCTGGAATGATATTCTGAGTTATTGGTGTATATTCCAGGCCTTGTGTTTTTCTTCTTTTATTTGTATTATATTCTTTATAACACCTTTTCCTTGTTGTTTGTATGGGGAGCTCACACGACGCGCACCCTACTTGGTCAGCCGTTTTCATACAATCTGAAGCTAGCGGACCATGGCACTTAGTGCCGTTTTTAAAATAATACGCCGTGGTACTTGGCGAAGTCGCGATATTCAAACGAGCATAAAGGCTAAATGCAAAATTGCAGGGACATAATGCATTACTGGTGTTAGTGGCGATGTCATATGGAACCAAGCTGCATACTCAGTTTGAAAAATGAAATTTTGGTACTTAGTTCCTATTTTACCGCAACCATTCAATTAATCTCAAGTGTGTGCTTTCATGAAAGAACCGCGCGCCTATTTTATCCCCTTTCCCTCTCTGTCTCGCATTCCTTTTATGCGCTCAGTCAGACGTCCATCCAGATACATTACAATATCGGAAGAAATTTTTTTTTTCTGCAAATGATGTCTATTTGAAAACAATTTTCATTTTTATTCCTAAAAAGTCGATGCTTGAAAATCACAATTAGGGAGCGTTTACGTGGCCTAATCGGGGGGAGGGATTACGTAGGATGCTATGCTGGGCTACGTGATGGCACGGGGGGGTCAAATATGTATATGTATTTTATTTGGTACAGAATGTGTGACAGCATATGGATTTTTTTCTCCGTTTTTTTTTAATGCAAATAGTTTTACTCCTCTATGTCATCAAACAAATATCAGTTTCGTTAATTTTTTACCCAATTATTTAAATAAAATACAGTTTTGGTAAGAACGCAAAATGTCTTCTGGAATTAATAGGAAAAAATAACTACGTTCCACTCATGGCGGATATTAAAGGGGAGGGGGGGGGGGGTTCAAAAGAGTTCAAAATGGAAACATGTGGTTTATGGACGCCCCTTAACGCGAATGGCGCGTCTCGTCAAAGATATCGTACGCTGCATTAATACATTTTAGTTTTCCTTACAAATGAATCACCGTCCCCTTCTTGGCCGCTAAAGCTACATGTTGCCAGGCTATTGAAAACGCAGTTCAAAGTTGTCATTTGTTAAATATAGCATAAAAATAATGTTATCTTCAGTTTCCGGCTTAATTTCTCTTCGTCACACTTGTGACCGTACCAGTTACAGTGGCGTTATCAGCTTCGCGTGATTTCATTTCCTGGATAGCATCACCCGGGAATTCCCTCACTACATTTGTAAACCGTGTCTGTAACCATGTGCATAATGATAAAAAAGAAGATTAAATAAAATAAAGTTTTTTTTAATGTTTATAGCGTTACACGACTATTTTTTATTTGTGGAACTGTACTCGTACGGCTGGTGATAGGTCGTAAGCCCTACGAACACCCGAAAAGATTTCCACACCTACTTTCCCATATAAAAATATAGCTTCGTTTCAATGAGACACCTATAATATATCTTGATTAATGATGTCCCCCTGAGGATTAAATCCAGTATTGTGTTCTTGAATTTAAATAACTGGTCTAAAAAGGAGTTAAAAAGTCGTGTAATGTTAATAATTCGGAAGAATCTCATGTACGCATGTAAAGCATATTGCTTTAAACTCCAATCAAAATATAGATACCTCATTATATAGCAGGGATGGGCGTTGAATGGACGGACTAGTTGAAATCAACCGTTGACGTTGCGTCGACGCGTCGACGGTTTACGTTTATCGAATGAACTAGTTGAATTCGTAGACAGTGGACGATTCGAGATTCAACGTAGTGCAAAGCAACGAGCGAGAGCAAGACAAAACGTCTCCGTTTATTTCTCTCTCATCTCTCGCTGTCGACTTGTAGACGCCATAGACGGCTCGACGGGTATTC
Source organism: Agrypnia vestita (assembly GCA_016648135.1). Classification (NCBI taxonomy): domain Eukaryota; kingdom Metazoa; phylum Arthropoda; class Insecta; order Trichoptera; family Phryganeidae; genus Agrypnia; species Agrypnia vestita. Next base: position 14,705 of record JADDOH010017468.1, read on the forward strand.
ATTTCAACTCTTAAGTACACGACCCTAGAGGTCAATTCTGTGTACTCACTAAACTATCACAAGAATTGAAATTTGAATCTGCGTATATAAGGAATAATATGCTTAATAAGCTATTAATACTATTATTACTTTTACCTTTATTTGTGCGCATGTGCACGTGCGAACGTTTTTCGGGTGAAGAGTCCCATTTTGTGCGCTGTTAATAAATAAAAAATTCCTGTTTAATTATTTTTATTTTTTATTGAATATATTTTACTTGCCTTACATACACCTGATTTGTTGCTGTATACCTACTTCTTTCTTTATTATATATAGAAAGAAGTATATAAAACAATATGTAAAAGCCTATAATGTGCGTAAACAAATAAATAATAAAATATTTCTTTTTATATATAAGAACAAGTAGCGGTTTTACTTTCCCCGAAACTATATTCCTTCGAACTTCTTTAAATTTTAAAAATTATCGTGATAAAAATAGCCAACGGTTGAGCCGTCGAGCAGCGTCGCGTCGAACCGTAGACAGTTGACCATCGTCCCGATGTTTAGATAGAACGGCCGCGTAACGAAGTTGACGCGTCAACTAGTTGACGAATTCGACTAGTTGATCGTCTCGTCGATGGACGGACGTGGACGGTCTCGTTTCGTCGACGGTAAATACGTCCTATTATATAGTGACATCTTTATTGGATTGTGGGAATGAAAAAGCTTTGGACTGCAGGTGGCGGTAGTATAAATACAATCGCATACGAAACAAGTTGTGCGAGTTAAACATGTACCTATACAACTTCCAAAAAAATGACATATCTGATAGTCTATCATGGGCGGAGATGGTGAGCGTTACATTGTGTAAAGTGGTCACTTAAGCCAGCCGTACGATAGGTCGTAAGCCCCATAAACACGCAAAAAGACTTCCATACCTACTTTCCTATTTAAAAATACATCTTTTATGAATTTTAAAAATACTAACTAATTGTGTACAATCCTCGCTGATTATTTTTAGCGCTGACCCGTTGCAATATTACTGTATCTTCGTCAAGGAATGGACGCACAATAATTGCTAAACGACGTTAATTCTTGGAATTCAGTATGTACGTGATGACTTGATTGCGTCTTGGATATCAATACCTTAAATGGAAATTGCTAGCTGCATCGCTATCGCGATTTTGAGTAATAAAAGTAATTTCGTCATCACAAACGATACTGATTCTACTTAATTTTTATGTCTGATAACGAAGCATACTCATCAGGTGAGGTTCATTATCTCGCATTTTCATTAAAAGGTAATTTTTTTAAATTGATTGATAACACAATAAAACAAAATAATGTATTAACTAGCTGTAATCCGTCAAAAACAGCGCTACTTTTACATAAAATAGTAATAGCGACATTTATCAAAATATTTAAACTTTTTTGTATTTTAGGTTTTCACGGCCACTCAGAATCTTCAAGTTTGTGTTTACTGGGGTATTATGCCGTGTTGTTACGACCTTTCGGGCCGACGTTTCGGATCCCATTGCAGGGTCCATCATCAGGGCTGATGTGTTGTCTTGAGATGTGTTGATGATGTGTTGATGATGTGTTGTCTTGTCTTGTCCGCAGAGATAGTGATCAGACAACAGATGAATCATACATACAACACAATACAAACACATCATGACTTCGGCACGGTATTGCAAGCTGATACTTAACCACAACACCAACATTCAAGACAACACATCAGCCCTGATGATGGACCCTGCAATGGGATCCGAAACGTCGGCCCGAAAGGTCGTAACAACACGGCATAATACCCCAGTAAACACAAACTTGAAGATTTTTTGTATTTCCCCTGCCGGCAGTTAAAAAGTTACTATTTTAAATCCTGGCGATTATGCTGCGCGGAACGTGACATGGTTCGTGTTTTTGCTAAGTCCTATATGTACTATGTTATTTTGGACGGTTAATGCATGCCTTCGGATTTGCCGGCCCGGCGTTCAAACCCATCTTTTAATTTCGTTTTTTTAGCCGTGAATTCGAACGAAATTACGGACGTAACACTCAAGTTACGTGGACAGACAGGCAGACGGAAAGACAACGAAAAAGAGGACAATATATAGGTACTTAAGTATTACATTGTCAGCACGTTTTATTTATACATTTTGAAATAAACATGTACTGTTTGTTTTATTCTTGAATACAGTTTACAGAAATATTTTTGTTTTGAAATTTTTAAAATAAGCCAGCTATAACCCGTCGATAATCACGTACCTTTATTATATAAATATTTTGGTCGCCAGTTAAGGTGAAGACCCACTGACTGTCGCGTTACTTTTCTATGACATTCTTGCAGATGACATCCCGACATTTTTTCTTTACAGACACCTCGTAAAAAATCCGTTAGTGATATAAAGAGCAGTGTTACGGAGGCGTTAGTTAGAACGCTCGACCTTCTGTGTTTTGTTCGCCGTCTTCCGGATGTGTGGTTATCTTCACCTTTCGCCGCCCGCACTTACTGTTTACCCGGTGTTTTTAGCCCAACCTTCGAACATCATTGGGAAGCGATCGAGTAATCCGATGGGTTGCAAGCGTGGTAGCATTGTATTCAGGGTGTATCGTAGCTAGTAGCGAAAACTTCGGGGTGTCTTCTTCGTTGAATTTTGAATAGAAAATATTCATTACACTTTGGGTGAAATGTCTATAGTTACGGAGAAAAACGACATAATTTTTTTTTTTTTCAATATTTTTTTCTTTCAATAATACGTTGGACTGTCACTATAGTTACTTTTAAGGAATATTAAAAAAAATATCTAACATATTTTATAAGGTTTTTTTGCCTTGAAATGAAACCTCAATGAAAAATATTAACCTCTTTAAACCGTAAACAAAGAAAGTAAAACGAATTTTATACAGGGTGTCTCATAGCTAGTAGTAAGAACTTTACAGGTGGATAATTATGCCTTGATAATTAGTAGAAAATGTTCAAGCAACCGTGTTCAACCATCAATAGTTTTGGAGATATGCAATATCAAAGTTTGCATTTTTTTCTCAATATTTCTTTTTTTTGCAAAAAGTTGAACTATCATTACAGTAACTTATATCGATTATGAAAAATTCATTTGCTGTAATACAACTTTATTAAAATGATTTTTAATAAACCTTGTAAAAAATTCTTTTTCAGTTTTTTTTACAAGGTTTTTATCATTTTATTTGACTTGTATTAAAGCGAATGAGTTTTTCATAATCGTTATAGTAACTGTAATGATAGTTCAACTTTTCGCGAAAATTAATTCAGAAATATTAAAAAAATGCAAACTTTGATATTGCATATCTCCATAACTATTGATATTAGGTCGTAGTTTCTTGAACATTTTCAGGTCCTTATCAAGGCAGGAATCCACCTGTAAAGTTTTTGCTACTAGCTATGAGACACCCTGTATGTGCAATAGTTTCGTAATTTTTTATTTATTTGGATGTATTTTTTTGAAGCCAAAAAATCAAGTTTTTCTTATACTCCCTTTCTCGTTTACTAGTGGAAACAGGTTTGGCGCTTAATCTACGCGGGCGACGCTACGAAAGCGAGTAATAAAAAATTTCGAAAATCCAAAATTATACTATAATTATTAATTTTTTTAAAACGAAAATTTATTAGATCATTTTTATCACGTCGCCACGAGTCTGTATGCAAATGATTCAGCTCGATTGGATCACGGGAAAAGGGTTAAAAATCGATCCAAAGTTTTTTCGGCAGACAAATGTAATACAACTAGTGTAAAAAGAAAGGGAGTAAAAATGTTCCATATTACGCTTCTTGAATGACTCGAATCACCAACAGCCCGAGTCATTTTTTTACTTTCCAAATTTAGTCGTCGGACCCCACGCGGCCCGACCCGACCGGGCTAACTCATCTCGCCGTGACCAACGCAGAGACGCCGGAATGCGCTCCTGCGTAGAGCGCCACGCAGAGATTTCATTGGTCCATTTATAGATCTCGAGTGTTTACTGTTTCCTCACAGCGCCCGCCCTGTGCCGTGAGCGAGCCGCGCCTTCAAAGGCGACCAGCTCGATTCAAAGAAAAATAATGTATACAATAGGCATGATAATAATAATATTAGGATAGTTTATATAGCGCCGTTTTCGCGAATACTCACCTCAAGGGCGCTTTACACAGAAAATTATCTTACAAAACAACTTGCTGCTAATTTTTATTTATTTACTATTACTTATTCACTAGGTGGCATGCAAGAAATTGAATTAATGTTTAATACTATAATAGTTGGGAGTGCCTGGAAGAATTAGGTGTTTTCGCGGAGTGCACAATAGGAGTGGAAAACATTAGCTAGCGTTGTTGTGGTCAGATTCTATAGGGTTTTATAGGATTGAAGGATTATTTTCTAGGATAATTTGCGTATTGTAGTCTTGAAAAAGACTGTTATTATGTACCCAACGTTTCGGACAGATACCACTTGCCATTTTCAGAGGGATTTCCGTTTTGTATTTCGAGTTCTGTTTTGAATTGGTGGCAAGCACACCCGTTCACTCCAGAAATCGAGATCCAAGTGAAGCCTAATGCAAAGCTAATTGCTGAATTTTCTTTGCGACCTGGTAATTCTTCTATTGTCGGAAATTTCGTTATTGTTAGTTATATTAATATGGTCATTTAATGCGTCTGTACTTGGAATCGGGTTATTAAGGGCTGATTTTGAAAAGATTTTACAGTCGTTAAGAATGGATTTTCAAGTATAAGGAATTTGGATCGCGTCGTCGTGGCAATTCATGTTATTACTCCCTTTATATTAAGTCGTGGCGTCTGCTTGCTTGCCGTCAACAAAAACTTTGGATCGATTTTTGACCCTTTTCCCGTGATCCAATCGAGCTCGTGGCGACGATCAAGAAGATTTATCAAATTTTCGTTAAAAAAAATTAATAATTATAGTATAATTTCGGATTTTTAGAAATTTTATTGTTTTTTTCAAATTGGAATCATTTGAAAAGTTTGATTACTAGGAACCGTGGCCCGATAACGTCGCCGAATATTTTCTAAATTTGAATTACTCCGTCGGTATACATAATAGGTCTATATCGGTATAATAATACACTACGAATGTCGAAAATCTAAATTGACTGACAAAAATGTTTTTAGAATTTAATCTTCAAAGCATGAAGTGTCTTATCAAAGCTCAAAACATCTGACATTTTAGAAACATATTAAATTACTGTAAGTTTAGTGTTATGTTATATGTTTTAATTCGTCTTTAATTGTTGTTTTTTTTACAAAGAAAGGGAGTATAATAAAAACATGGTTTTTATGGGTTACTTTTTTAATTTTTATTTTATAAGATTGTATAAATAAATGCGTCTTAAGTTGTTTCTAGTTCTTAGTTAAACTATTGTAATGTTTACTCTTGAATTGCGACTCATTATGACAGTCGGTGTGACAAAGGGAAGCGTCTCCTCGGTTCAGGCGAGCGAGTTAACACCCGGTGCCGCGTCTCCATCGCCGGCAGCAGACGGAAGGAGGTCACCGCTGCCTCCGAGGTCGATGTCTTATCACTCCGGATTAGCTTCTCCCGCAGGCCTGCTAGGCGCTAGGCGGCGGGCGCTAATTATCAGCGATATTCGCAAAGGTCAGCGCCTGCGGGGCCATTGTTCACCGTGCGAGCTGATCAACAGTTAGGCGGCCGGTGAGAACGCGGCTCGGTGAGAAGAATGGGGCCCGAGTTCCCCACGAAGGTTTCCCACAGGCGCGTCTCCCACGGCAGGCGGGTCGGATGCGTTTTTACGACGGCTCAGATCGTAGTTCCGGTCGCGCTAGAAAACACCTCCAATTGGCGTCTTCGGAGGTGCCCGACTTTTCGGTCAAATTGCAAAATTTATTTATTTAACGCCCTAGGCTTTTACAAATATACAGAATAATAATTTTAAAAAATAACATAAGACAGTTAAAATAATAATACAATAAAAATAGTTAATAATAATAATAATACAGAAAAAACATGAGACATATAAAATAATAATACAGTTAAAGGTACAAATAATAATAGTTAAAGGTAAAATAATATAGAAAAATTTATTGTCCATTTCCATTTCGTTGAGATGTAAATAATTGTATCAGCTTTGTCCTATACACAGTTATACTATCAGCAAAAATGTCAGCCGCCTCTGCATATTCATTCCCTAATGAGTGTAATCTTGGTATTACAGAGTTTGCTAATGCATTAGTTCTGACATTTCCACTATAATAGAATAATGCACTGTGTCTTGATGACTTCGATGGGGCATATAAATCGATCAGACTAATAATCTGGGGGCAATCAATCAAACTATTTACGATCCTGTAAAGAAATATTAGGTCTGTTACAGTACGTCTCACAGACAAGTTTAAAAGTTGTAAATAACTAAGGAGATATTCATAATTGATATGTTCCAAGCGTATATTTAATTTGTAATTAATAAATCTTAAGAATTTTTTTTGGACTCGTTCAATTGCCGCAATTGCAAAACAGACAGACATTTTGTTTATTTACTTTTTGCGTGCGCACGGCGGGTTTATCGCCAAAAGGGAATGCAATGCGAGATCTCGAGGCATTTTACGAGATTAATCCCGAACCGAAAAATAGGACGAGATCATCGGTATTCATCGGCATTTTTTATGTTTTGTATGTTTAATTGTATATGTCTATAGAGCTTTTAGTAAGTACTTAATACTTATGTCCATATCACGTTCAAACAATGAAAATAGCTTTGAATAATGTTTGCTGTTGCTGTATTTTATCAACCTAACATAGTAATAAAAACTACTACTAGTTGGTAGTTTTTACTCTACAACGTTGACTGATTGATGCTTGGAAAAACGCCTACAAAAACTTTAATGCAATGATTAATAATGAGCATTTTATTAAAATTGCTCATATAAAAATGCAAGGCATCGTCGTTAATTGCTATTCAGCTCTATAAACAAACAAAAAACACAAAAGTATTCCGGATCCCGATCCGTAGGGATCCCGCGGGATTGGAAATTCTAATCTCGAGTCCCGAAAGGCCAATCCCGACTCGGGATTGCATTCCCTAATCGCCAATTTCTTACTACCAACCAAACAATTTAGTTCAACAATTGAAATGTGGTCTTCTAAGCATTCCCGATTAAAAAAAAATTAAACACTGTGCTATGAGAACCCGTCTTTTTAGCTAATTTTTGAGTTAATTAATATCTCTGGATTTTCTCAATTTCTGCAGCAATTCGATCAGTGACAGTGGTCACTAGTATATAAGTTCGACCCGTTTATTTTCTTAAATGCGAATGCCGGGAATTCAATTGTCACACTTCGAAGAAATTGACTTAACAGAAAATGAACAGGTTACGGCTACGGTGAGGTACTTGTGAGAACCTCATTAAAATAAGCCGAGACAATGGCAACATTTTTCTGGCGTTTGCAATTCATGAGAAGATTATGAGCACATTCGAGACAAAAAGTGACCTACTGAAGCTTCGTGTTGAACTGAATCAGCTCGCGATACCCGTGAGGATAAAGGCACATATACACATGTTTATTACTGGCATGCTCATTAGCATGCTCAAAACTAGCATGCCTTAACAACTGTACACACTTGCTCATTATTAGCATGCTCATAAATAAGCTTGCTCAAAGATAACAATCAAACACACACGCTTAATATAGTGGCATGCTCTTGTCATAGAATAGAGAGGAACTCTAGTTCAAAATGGAAACTGCAAACTGAAATAGAAAATTCAAGTGAACCAATAAATCAAAATATTTTTGATTTTAGTTTTTATATTTTTTATTGTAAGATTTGAATCATTCATGTCTTTTAATAATGTTTCATAAAAATTATTTCTTGCTATATTATTTTTACACAGCGGTGACCGAGTATCTACAGACATTCGTGATTCCTATAATAAGTCACGAAAAGTAATGTTTTGTCATCTCCCTAACGCGCCAAATTTGTTTCATCTGTCGCGGACTGAGAAGATCGTATTGATGATCGACACTAGCCGCGAATGACATTAGCATGCTCATAAGCAAGCCTGTTCACACATGCTCAAAAGATACCCCTTCTCATGGTGAATGACATTAGATGCTCATAAATCAACCGGCGGTTGATTTTTGGGCATGCCACTAATGAGCATGCTTATTGCTAGCAATGTGCGTACACACATGCCACTAATAAACAAGGACTAAAGAAGGTATACTGCGCATGCTCGCGTGCCACTAATAAGCATTACCTTAATGCTCGTTAGAAGACAAGGACTATAAGGATATTTCAAAGGTAAACGCAATTAGGTTGTGTAAGATGTTAACAGCAGTGTACAGGGTCCTGGTGGTGCAACCCGTCCTCTTCCACAGCCGCCAGAAGGTCTGGTCATCATGATCCGAAGATCTAACCTTTCCTGACTTGTTGTCTATGCTGTCACCAGCTTTGAAGCGAACAAACCGCTCTTGGCATGCCCTTTCAGGTATCGTTCCCTAGTAGAAAGGATCGTTGAGATCGCCAAAGGACGCAGCGGCTTCCCGCCTTTCTCAAAGTAGCGTTTTAATTTCCTAACCCTAATAAAGATTTTTTTTTAAATTTATTTATTAACGCCTTACAGGGCTTTTACAAACAAATAGGCAAAGCGTACATTTATATAATGGATAGTTTAAAGAAAAAAATAATAACATATAAAAATAATAATGCCATAAAGTGGAAATCAAATACTTAAAATACAAATAGGTATATAAAGATAAATATAATAAAAAGTAAAACGCAACAAAGCAGAAGCATAAGGAAAATATAATAAAAATTCAAAAAATACAATGTAATAATGTAGAGTGAAAAGCAAGTAGCACAAGCTCTCACTCAACCAAAACAAATACAAATCAATTATTTAAGTCCAATTTAAATCCAATAAATACTAGTAATCTTTCAACACACCTTTTAAAATATGTTTAAATATTATACAGTTGTTGGCAAAGACGTCAAGTTGCTCGTATATGTTCTGTGCTATTCTAGGAAGCCTTTGCAGTGGGGAATTAAAGACGTAGTTGGTAGCTGCAGTTTCCACGGCAAAACCTGCATGACTTCTAGTTACGCGAGGACAGTCGATAGTACCATTTATTAATTAACGTAAAAAGACAAAGTCCGTCACTATTATATTGTGACAATTGTCATATATACCTCAAAAGTTATTTGTGGTTATAAATCCAAACGCATTTAAACGGTCGAACGGCCAAAAAAGGAATGTTAGAGTAGGCGGACTTCATCATTTTTCCCGCTTGTCGGATGTGTTGGTAAGGTCACCGATTGGTCGCGCTGCTTTAGGACCTGTCCACGATATAGGCCCCAGATCACCAAACTAAAAAGTCTTCTTTTCTTCTGCTTGTGTTAGGACTGTGTCCTGTTGTTTCTCTGCTCCTGCTGCTGGAATATGGATGACCAGCTCTTCCTCCATCGTTTTGGTGGTCTTCCTGCTACCTGCAGGTATCTCGTTCTTCGCTAGTGGTGTCTCCTGTATCTCTTTCTATTTCTTCCTCTTCGCAGATCTTCCGAATTTCGGAGTTTCTTACTCTGTCTCTGATGGTTACTCCCGCGAGAGTTATCATTTCGGTGGTTCTTAAGAAATTCTTCATTCTCGTGGTATCGGCTCTTGTTCCAATACCATCTCTCATGATCGGTCTTACACAGGTTTAATAGATTTTCATTTTAGTCTCGATCAACATGTGTTTGTTTCCCCACACAGTGGTTCTCAAGCATCCAGCTATAATGTCAGCTTTGTTTGCTCGTTCTCCAACTTTTTCCCAAAGGGCATAAAGGTCACTACTGCTTAATATTTCAACGATTTGATTATGTCGAAAATTTTCTAGCAACCATGACCTAATATTATTATTATTTTCAATTTTTGTGACTTAATTTTTACAAAACGTTGAATTATCATTACAGTAACTTATATCGATTACGATAAATTCATTCGTTTCAATACAAATTAAATGAAATGATTAAAACCCCGTATAAATTCGAATTAGGTTTTTTTCCAATTGGAATTGGAAGGTATTTATCAATTTACTAGCTGTAACCCGTCAAAAATGACGGTACTTTTACATGTCGGATGCTAAGGAATAAGTATTTATTTATTTAATAAATAAAAAATCTTAAAAAAAGATTTACTATAAAGTAACGGGGACATACAGACAAACAACGAAATAATTATAATTGGGATTTGAGTTGTATTGAGGGGAATGTATTATTCATTATCGATATAAGTTACTGTAATGATAGTCCAATGTTTTACAAAAAATAAGTCAGAAATATTGAAAAAAAAATGCAAACTTTGATGTCGCACATCTCCGTAACTATTGATATTAAGTCATGGTTGCTTGAACATTTTCGACTCATAATTAAAACAGAAATATACCTGTAGACTATCTCTGTTACACCCTGTATAAACAAAATGTTTATTTTTTTACTTTTTTGTACAATTTCGTATTATTTTTACATGTCACGCACGTGGGACCACCCTGTTGCGCGTGACGCGCCGCGCCAGCGCAATATCGCAACGTCTGGCGCGCCCGGTGTCCGAGAGAAAGTGTCGCCCGTATATAGTTCAAAGTTCGACGCACGCGGGATTTTAATATGTACGGCGGTGCACGCACAATCGTATCGGACGTGCGGGCCAATCATGACGCCGCAATCGCGCACCGGTACAGGTCTTTTCATATAAGCTTGCAATTGAGTTGAGGTACGCTTGCTTATTTTTGAGCACGCTCATTAGCATCAACACTCACAACAACACATCGGCCCTGATGATGGACTGATGATCCGAAACCTCGGTCGGAAAGGTCGTAAAAACACGGCATAATGTCCCCAGAAGATCTCCTATCTTTCCGGGTAGATGCTTTACCATTACGCCACATCAGCCTTGTACCTTTCTGTCAATATTATAAATTCACAATAAGATGGTGTTCTTTAACTCCTGTGTGTCGGTGGTGTAACGTAGGTCTACATGTCATAGAAAATATGAAATATCTACCTTATTTACGAAAACTAAAACGTCACATTTTTTGTAATCATCGAATAGACATTTTCATACCAAAATGACTAAATTAAACTGTTACGAATGTACGGATTTTTTAATTAAAGAATATTTATTCATTACTCTCGTATTTTCGGCCAGCGTGTAAAAAAGAGCAGAATATTGCACGTCGCAGCAAGAAAGAGCACGACAATGCCACTTATTTCATGTAGGACAAAGATGGCGGTTGCTTGGGTTTCGGTGAAAGAGAAAACAATATCGAAAGAGCACGGTAGAGTCGCGTAATACGTGTTAGACAAAGACGGACTGCAGTCGCCGCGTCGTTGAATTTAGTTGGTAATGATACATCGGCGTGAGCGCACGCAAATTCGATATGCCATGATTTTATGATAATTTATTAAAAATAATGCAAATATGTATGTTTACCTTACATAATTATATAAAGGGACCTTTAAAAAGTCTTATATATTTAAAATATATATTTTTTACCACATATTAAAAACTATGTCGATTTTTAATCATGTAACACTGTGTTACACCACTGTTCCCGAAGGTATTTTTTAGCACAGTCTTTTAAGAGTTAATCTATACTAATATACAAAGAGGTAACCTTAAAAATGTTATTTTATACTGAAAATTACGCTTTTAAGGCGTACCTCAACCTTTAAATCGTCCAAGTAGTGACTCTTAATTCCGGTCTGAGGAGACTAATAGAACGACCAGTCTTTCCTTTATCTGCGTTGGATGATTTCGTCATTTAGTGTTCACGCCGCAATGTTTAGTTATGTACGTGTCACACGCGTAGATCAGAGCTGATGACTCGCTCTCGGTTGACTCACCGGACCGCCTCTGGCTACAGCGTCAGCTGGACTGAGTACCCAGCACGCCTTCCTCGTCATCGTCTTCGCTGTTTCTCTTTTGTTGACCGCCGGAGGAACACACCACGAGACAAAGAACGTATCGAGGATCGTCATTCAGTCGGCGGTTTTTTCCGGAATCACTTCGCTGGTGATGAATACTTTTAACGACCATTTTTAAATGAGACATTAACGGAATACTGTAAAGATAAAAGATGCATTGGAATGCAAATCGATAATCTGTGGTATGACACACGCAGCGGCGCTGATGTGATGGTGGACCCTGCAATGGGATCCGAAAAATCGGCCAAAGAGGTCAGATATACATGGCAGAATATCCCAGAAAACTACACACGGAAGATTCTGAACGGCCGTGAAGACACGAGAACATGGTTTCCATCCGTTTGAAGAAGATCTCAACCTTGCATTGTAAGATGCTGTGCTCTTAATATTATTTTATGGAATGGATGCATGGACACGCAGAGAAAAATTTATAAGGCGACTCGAGATGTGGATCTACAGAAGAATACTGAAAGAAAGCTGGGTGGACAGAGTTACAGTCGAAGATGTTATGGTTCGGATAAATAAAGAGAAAAATAAGTAATTAAGGCAATAAAAATTTGAAAATTTCAATATCTCAGACGTGCGATGAGATATCCAGAGATGTGGGAGATAGAAGGAGGAGGAGATCATGGCTGAAAGACCTGAAACAGTGGTTTGGCCAGTCTACTGTAAACAAAGTGATGACAGCCAACGTCATATTAACCAGGCGCGTGCAGTGGGAACAAGAAGCATGACTTTTGTATAACTGTACATTTGGGGAAAAAAATATAAATTAAATATTTATCTGGCAGTATATTATCAAATATTAAAATATGAATAATATGTTAATTATTGTGATACGAATATCACGAGATATACCTCTTGTTTCGGTTTCTTTTCAAAATATATGCTTAAGAAAAAGTCATGCTTTTTGTTCCCGCTGCACTCCCCTCATATTAACCATCCAGAAGACGCGCTAAAATTCGCGAAGATTCTTCACAAACGTGTTTTACTTTAGCTACACAAATAAAAAATTAACAGCACCTCTGACAGTCACGGCAAACAACGCCGCCGTCGTAAATTACGCGCCATTTTCTAAAGAAGTAAAAATGAAAACTTGACGCGACTAGGGGCCGGTTGCATGAACTCTGAAAGACCAGAGACAGTGGTCTGGCCAGTCTACTGTGGAGCTGTTACGGGCCGCAGTGAACAAAATGAAGATAGCCAACGTCCGTTGAACGGATAGAGGAAAAAGTCTCCAGTTTCTGCATTTGAAAAAAAGTAACAGTTGAGAGAGGTGACCAAACAGCGACACAATGGAGTCGTAGAGAATGACTTCAAAGAAAAACTGGCATAGAAATACGCTGACCAAATAATGGCAAAGGAAAACTAGGCCAAGAACGAGGAAGTTTCAGCCGCGTTGATTAATAGAAACTGGCGGAAGACCCCACACCACAAAGAAACAAACTATTTAAATAATAGTCGAGTCAACCATTGTAGCTACACAAGTGGCGTGTGGCGCTCCAGTATAATCAATGTCGTCACCCATGCCAAATGAATAAACACGGCGTGGCCACTCGCCCGCTCCGGTTCTACGACAATGTTTACATTCCGTTCTGCAAACAAGTAATTTTATATCAATATTATGACTAACGAAATAGCTGGCGTTTGGTCGGCAGCACGATAAGCCTCCCGCTCAGAGTTCTAATAATCTAATTAATTAATGCGTTTCGTATTTCACGATGCAGTGAGACCCCGTCCAATGGTTGAATTGAAATAAAGGGTTTTCTCTGGTGATGCAACGAATACTACTTTCACGAATACGAATATTAAGCCTACTATTCGGCGAATACGAATAATTCAGCAAGGTAATAAATGAAGACCCCATGGCAAGAAGTTGTTAACTAACATTCAAGTCATTTTAAGATAATTAGACATTTGCATTTCGCCTTTGAAAAATGTTTTATTGCTATTTCAAGAATAATTTTTATTGATTTATGTCACTAAAACTTCAAAAATGTATTAACAAAGTAAAAAATACGCATTTATGCACAAAAAAATAAAAATAAACTAATTTTCCCTAAATAAATGTAGTTAACAACCATTTATTCGCCTCTGGAAATCATTTTTAATAGAGTAACAACACCTTTTTAAAATTGGTAAAACACGAACTCAAATAACTCTTCAAATGCTATCCGTTTTTACCATTCATTATTCAAAATTACAAAATACCTGGCATGTTAATTAATAATACAAAACATGATATGTACCATTTAAAATTATTGAAAAATAATATATAAGTACATATTATAATAGTCTTCAAATAAAAACAAATATATGACAGTACTGCCAGAGTAAAATGTATATTAATTATTCTATTATATATACATATATATAACATAAATATTCCAACCAAATCAAAAGGCGTGTTAATTTCAGAATGATGGCATGAACATGTTATATATTGAATATAACATGTTCTTCCCATTAGTAACTGATTTGATTTTTATGAAAAAGTGTAGTTAATATGTTCATCCCTATGATTTGAACATGTTCTAATTATTTTTAAGTTCTGAACTTATTTTCAATGGAAAGAGCGTACATTATTTAGTTTAGAGGGCTTATTTACTCATTCTTGACAAAAATGTTAGTTAACAACTTTTTGCCATGGGGTCTTCAAATAATACATCACTGTCTTTTTTTTACTAAGAGATTTAATAATTAAAATTTACCACCGGCAAATTTTTGGTTCCAGAAGACCGACATTTCTTTTATCCGTTTGTCGGAAATAAATATCACTTTTTTCACGCTTGCGAGAGGTCATGTTATTGGATTTAATTTGAAATTATTTTATAAGAGTTAACACTTTTACACACAACGGAAATAAAATGGAATACGTATTACAAAATAAAAACTATATTAAATGAGCACCTAACCTTATTAATAACCCAACGAAACTAGATGAAATAACTCATGTGTCGAGCTTTTTCCGGCAAGGGTCTTCACCGAATCCGTGAACTGGGATCACCGAAGATCTCTAAAAAAGCTGGATCGGTGAAGTGGATTGAAAAGTGATATCATTCATAAGTGTGTTTCCAGAATTTAGAATTTTCAGGATTTCGACAGTTTCCAAACTGTTCATTTTCCTACCATGAGGAACCTGGCGGAGTAGTTTTAATTTGTGACTAGGAAAGGAATTCTTCTTCTTCTTCTCGTGCCCTGTCCGTTTAACGGACGTTGGCTATGCGGACTTTGTTTACTGCGGCCCGGAACAGCTCCGCAGTAGACTGGCCAAAGCACTGTCTTCAAGTTTTTCAGCCATCAAGTCCTCCTTCTTCCAGGGCCCCGACTTCCGGCAATCTTTCCCTGCATTATGAGATGCAAGATCCCGTATTTCTCTGGATGTCTCATCACGTGTCGTAGATATTGAAGTTTTCGGATTTTTATTGTTTCAATAACTTCTTTTTCTTTATTCATCCGAGCCATAAAATCTTCATTCGTAACTCTGTCCATCCAGCTTAAGGAAAGGAATGATAAGTATTAATTATGTGATTGGCAAATTAGGAGGAGTTATTTTTTAGGCAACGGCGATGTTCTTTTGTTCTTGTATTCAAGTTTTTTGCGGTTTGGCCTATATATTTTTTATCACAGTCACCGGAAGTTACTTGACATATCCCGCTTTTTTCCATATACAGGGCGTCTCATAACTGGTAGCGAAAACTTTACAAGTGCATACCTGTCGAAAATGTTCAAGCAAACGTGACCCAATAAAAATAATTACGGAGATATGCAACATCAAAGTTGTGCAATTTTTCAATTTTTTTTTTCAAAACGTTGAACTATCGTTGCAGTAACTTGTGTCGATTATGAAAAAAATATTCGCTTCAGTACAACTCAAATAAAATAATAAAAACCTTTGAAAAAAGGTTTTTATCATTTTATTCGACTAATAAAATCTAACGAATTTTTTTATGGTCTATATAAGCTACCGTAATGATATTTAAAAATTTTGCAAAAAATAAATCATGAATATTGAGAAAAAAATGCAAACTGTGATATTACATATCTCCGTAACTGTTGATAATTTGGTTACGGTTGCTTCTATCTATGAGACATTCTGTAAATGTATTTTTGTTTTCGAATTTAAAATAATTTTACCAATATTATTATTTGTGTAAAATGCAGGTCTAATGTAGGAAGGGAAGCAACTTGCAATCTTAGTAGAAATCGAACCATTTTAAGTAGAATTTCACGCCAAAGTTTATTATCAATGGTGTTGGCCTGAGTATAAATACGTGTCTGTAACGTTATTATTAATTTTTGATTTTAACATCCTTTCTATTAGCGCTTAATTTTATATCCGTTATTAATGGCAATTTTTAAAATTTAATTATCATAATCAATGGTCTTTAGGGGAATTTTAATTAGCCTATTTATTAACATGGAATGAAAAAAAACATTTTATGCGCTAAGGGATAAGAAGACGATGCAGGAATTACGGTAGGTGTGAGTTTTCGGTAAATATTAAATTGTAATATATTATTATTAACTTATTCTTCAAAAACCTCAAAATAATTTTGTGGTGACATTATTAATATAATTAATAAAAATATACTTTGTTTTCACCACTTATGTAGGTATTGAAAAATATCAACATGTTTCAGAGCCCGTGGCCCCTTCGTCAGGGTACAATTGTATTAACAAATTAAATTTTAAAAATGAGTGGGTCTAGGGGTTTTTCAAATCAGCTGTGAGAGGACCGCCATTTTTTTTACCAACGATTTTACCTTTACCCACCGATATTGGAGAGTAAAATAATGTTACTCTGGTATGTACTCCGTTAAAATATTTTTTACCGTAGATGGAACAACCCGTTTTTACTTCAGATGGCGCAACCGGGCCTAAGAAGTAAAAAAAGTAACCCATAAAAAACAAGTTTTTATTATACTCCCTTTCTTTGTAAAATATAATAACAATTAAAGACTAATTAAAACATATAACTTAACACTAAACTTACAGTAATTTAATGTATTTCTAAAATGTCAGATGTTTTGAGTTTTGAAGATTAAATTCTACTTCAGTCAATTTAGATTTTCGACATTCGTAGTGAAGTACCTATTATGCATACCGACGGAGTAATTCAAATTTAGAAAATATTCCGCGACGTTATCGGGCCGCCGTAATCAAACTTTTCTAATGATTCCAATTTGAAAAAACCAATAAAATTTCTAAAAAACCGAAATTATACTATAACTATTAATTTTTTTAACCAAAATTTGATAGATCTTTTTGATCGTCGCCACGAGTCTCCTTGCCAAGTTTCAGCTCGATTGGATCACGGGAAAAGGGTCAAAAATTGATCCAAAGTTTTTGTTGACGGCAAGCAAGCAGACGCCACGAGTTAATATAAAGGGAGTAAAAAATATGAATGAATTCAAATAGAATAAACTTTGATTCAATGAAATAGGTTAATTAATTTTTGATTTACCTCGGGAGTTGTTCTGAAAAGGGAGATTTTTCAGGAAACGCATTAAACTTAAAGTTTACAACAGTTAAACAAGATTTACAGGTTAAACTTTCGTCAACCGGCCTTTGCAGCTGCAATTAACATTTCCATCATCGGCGTGACAGTGACCAAGAAACGGACTATGCCAGTCACGTCTCGTCGAAGAACAACAGCATCGGTGTTGTCTGCTGGACTGCGCAACTCCTGGAATGTGTCGTCGTGCGTGCACAAAGAACCGACGCCTCGTCCTGTAGTAGCGTCGGTGTCACGGACCTTGCAATCAGTGTGTGATGGGACTCTTGGATTCCGTCATTGGCTGCTCAGCACGATTTCGGTGTCAACCGGTTGATACATAATTCATTTTCACCGTCATCGGTGATTCGATTAGCCAAGAGATGATGACGCGTGTTTTAACTAGGGATGGGCGTTGAATGGACGGACTAGTTGAAATCAACCGTTGACGTTGCGTCATCGCGTCGACGGTTTACGTTTATCGCATGGACTAGTTGGATCCGTAGACGGTGGACGGCGGGCGCCGTGGACGGTGGGCGATTCGAGATTCAACTTAGTGCAAAGCAACGAGCGAGAGCAAGACAAAACGTCTCCGTTTATTTCTCTCTCATCTCTCGCTGTCGACTTGTAGACGCCATAGACGGCTCGACGGATAATTTCATTTCAACTCTAAAGTACACGACCATAGAGTGCAGATCTGTGTACACGAACTATGACAGAGACCTGAATTTTGAATGCATGCTTAGCGTGAGATAGGCTTAATAAGCTATTATCTATTATTTTTTACCTGATTTGTGCGATGTGTACGTGCGACGTTTCGGTGAATTCCCAATTTTGCGCGGTATAAAATAAAACAATTCTGTTTAATTATTTTATTTTTTATTGAACTAATATTTTACTGCTTACACCTGATATTGTTGTGTATACCTACTTCTTTCTTTATTATATATATAGAAAGCAGTATATAAAACAATATGTAAAAGCCTAAAATGTGCGTAAAAAAAGAAATAATAAAATATTTCTTTTTACATATAAGCACAAACAGCGGTTTTACTTTCCCCGAAACTGTATTCCTTCGAACTTCTTTAAATTTTAAAAATTAACGTAATAAAAATAGCCAACAGTTGAGCCGTCGAGCAGCGTCGCGTCGAACTGTAGACAGTTGGCCATCGTCCCGATGTTTAGATAGAACGTCCGCGACGTCCGCGTAACGAAGTTACGTTACATCCCTAGTTTTAACCTTATTTGCAATAATATTCCGTGTAGTTTTCTTATGCCGCGTCTCCGAATTTCATCAGGAAAAATGTCGCCGATGCACGCATAAATGTCAAGTCTGGCAAAGTGAACCAAATTCATAATTTTTCGCACTTTATCGCACGGAAAGATATCATTTTGTAACGAGATGCTAAAAGGAATTTATGCACTGTCAGAATTTACGCACTGCCATAACACACATATAACAATCTAGGGTGATCACAACCTTCGGGAAGCGTTCGGAAACGCCTGGTACAGCCGGAAACCAAAGAGGGCCTTCTCCTTAACGCTAGGATAATCTAGAAAGTACGAAAGTATCAGCATTTTCGAGTATAAATATGGCGCCGTCGCGTTGACGGTTCGTTAGGTGCAAAATCGGTGCGGCCAGTCATGGGGGAATCGAAGCGATAAATAAAGCGAATGATCGAGCGAAATACCCAATTGGCGAAATAAATAAATCAGCGATTAATGCGAGCGAGAACTGGATGGAATGTTCTAATGAATGTTAAGTACGTGTTACCCAGCGATAATAAAATGTTCATTTACAAGTGATAAATGTTAACTTTAATTTGTTTTAAGTGACTTTGTACATTGACAAATCGCTAATTGATTTCTAATGTTTTCATACATTCCTCCATAGCAACGACACGTTTTGAAAAAAAAAATGCAAAATTTGACGTCGCATATCTCCTTAAATATTGATATCAGGCCGCGGTTGCTTGAACATTTTCCACCTGTAAAGTATTGCCGACTGGCTCTGTCACACCCTGTATAATACATCTTGATTAATGACGTCCCCTCTATGCAGTATTGTGTTCTTTAAAAATTTTAACGCTCTCGGAATATTCTCTTATGTTTTCCATTAAATTTATCTCAAAGAAAAGAGAAAAAAGATGAAAAGAGAGGTTCACCATTATCGCAATCTTGAAAAGTGAAATACGCCGATTTCTAAAGTCTGTTCAAACAATGAAGATCCGAGACGAATTCGAATTAGCGACACCTCCGGAGCAGTCATTGGCCTTAGACACCGTTCGGTCATCAGCGGTCGGCAAGAACTGCTGAGAATTGGTATCGGCATCCAAAGCTCCCAAATGGCT
>JADDOH010017469.1:0-32133 GCA_016648135.1 Agrypnia vestita
CCCCCAGATATTTTTATAATGCAAATCTGTACCGTTTGTTCGATCTGACTTAAAATTTGGAAACTTATTTTTTAGGACCCGTCGGGTAACATAAGCAACATTTCCCCCTCCCTTTTTTTACCCCTTTTCCTCCCCTCATCTATTTTCAATGCAAATCTGTATCGTTCGACCAATCGGACTCAAAATTTGGAAACTTATTCTTTGGACCCGGCGGGTAACATAGGTTACATTTTCTCCCCACCACTTTCACTGCTTCCCCTCCCCCTGATATATTTACAACGCAAATCTGTATCGTTCGACTGATCGGACTCAAATTTTGCACATTTATGCTTTAGCACCCTTCGGGTAACATAGGCGACATTTTCCCTCTCCCTCTTTACCACTTTTCCTCCTCCTCATTTATTTTCAATGCAAATCTGTACCGTTCGACTGATCGGATTCAAAATTTGGAAACTTATTCTTTAGGACCCGGCGGGTAACACGGGCGACATTTCCTTCCTCCCCTTTTACACCTTCCCCTCCTAATATATTTCCAATACAAATTTACCGTTCGACCGACCGGATTTAAAATTTGCAAACGTTTTCTTAAGGAACTGGCGGGAAACAAAGGCGATTTAAACGAAGGTGGCCGGGTACAGCTAGTTATTAAATAAAATGAAAACATTATTCCGTTTTCAAAATTAGTATGTTTTTAAAATTGTTATTAAATAAAATGGAAACATTGAATTTATGCTATTTTCACA
Source organism: Agrypnia vestita (assembly GCA_016648135.1). NCBI lineage: Eukaryota > Metazoa > Arthropoda > Insecta > Trichoptera > Phryganeidae > Agrypnia > Agrypnia vestita. The sequence continues at coordinate 744 of JADDOH010017469.1, forward strand.
AAATACTCTGAATTGGATTTATTCTCAAATATTTCAGTTTAATGAAAATTAAGACTAATAAGTACGTCTATTATTATATCGAATATGGAATTGGTATTAATCATTAATCAAAATATACAATTATCTATGTATAATAACAATGTCCATCACTAACACTACCAGATGGTACAATTAATAATGAGGTGTAATAATAAAAAAAACACAATTCTCTGTTTAATAATTTAATAATTAATTCATATAAATACAAAAATATGCATAGATATAGGTATATATTTTTCGTATAAAACAATCCCAAACAATTAAATTTGCGTTGTTAACTAAAATGTACGTAAGATTAATTACGTACAATTTTAGTTAACTACCATTCTCAATTAATAATTAAGAAGGTTTTTTTAGCGCAACTCCAATAAATGCCACTTTGCTAGAGATTTCAGAATAAATGCTTTTAGACTAATATATTTTTTATTTAGTTTATGTTATAATATAAAATATGTTCCCTCTCTCCTTAGCTACACCGAGGCCTATGTGTCTAAGTAAAAGTACGAGTTTATTTAGTGTTTGTTATAGAAGTAAAGATGTTCCCTGTCTCCTTAGTTAGTCTCCGATATTTGATAAAAGTACGTAATTTTTGACGGGTTGCGAATAATATAAATGTTGAGCGACTGTACGGCCATGCGTCATTTATTACCTGTTCAAGTTTGACCGGCAGTTGTTAAAGGACGACAGTACGACAGTCGCAATCGAGACAGTGAGTGAGACAGGCAAGGTTGCTATTGAAACAGTTCGCGAGACAGACATAACACGGTGAAAAAAGTGAAAAATATATTAACAGTAATTTTTGTGGAACATGGATCTAGAATATTTTGATTTAGTAAAAAATATCATATTTATATTGATTTCTATTTTTCTTGTGTGTTTGATACTCCAAATAATTAGGCGCTGTTGGCTCAAGATCTGTAAGTGGTTGAATATTACTATTCTTGATATTTAAAAATATATATTTTAAAACTACTACTAATCTACTAATTAACTATAAACATAATTGGTTTGTTTAACATCGTTGTCGATATGTGCATTTATCTCTATTGCAGTTGTCGTCGAATCATTTTCCAAAATCAAAATTTAAATCCAAAAAAATACGTCACTCGTCACCATGGTGACGACATATTTTATTTAGTGTCATATACGCCTATCTTGCGTTGGACTATACATTCGCATACGCGATATTTAAAATAGAACCTTTTTCTGCCCGACAAGCCGGAAAATTACTAAATTACTTATACAGGATGTACCAGAGCTAGCAGCAGAAACTTGGCAGGTTGATTCCTGACTATGTCATGGGTCTAAAATGTTCATGCAACTATGGCCATTAAATTCATTCGCTTTAATACAAGTCGAATAAAATGATATTAACCTTTCAAAAATGGAAAAAAAACATTATTTTTTACAAGGTTTTTATCATTTTATTTAAGTTGTATTAAAGCGAATGAATTTTTCATAATCGATATAAGTTACTGTAATGATAGTTCAACTTTTTGCAAAATATTGTCAGAAATAATATGCTGCATACGCATGCATAATGGCGTAATGCATGCTCATGAATGAGCATGCTCAAAATTAATAATCAAAAACACATGCTTATCACTGGCATGCTCTTGTCATACAATAGAGATATTGTTCAAAATGGAAACTTTGCAAACTGAAATATAAAATTCAATGGAACCAATAAATCAAAACAGTTCCCGAGTTTCCATCCGCACATTTTTGATTTTAGTTTTTATAATTTTTATTGTAAGATTTGAATCATTCATGTCTTTTAATAAAGTTTCATAAACATTTTTTCTTGCTATATTATTTTTACATAGCGGTGACCGAGTATTCCACAGACATTCATGATCCCTATAATAAGTCACGAAAAGTAATGTTTTGTCATCTCCCCAACGCGCCATGTTTTTTTCATCTGTCGCGGACTGAGAAGATCCATTGATAATCGGTATTAGCCGCGGGTGACATTAGCATGCTCATAAGCAAGCCTGTTCACACATGCTCAAAAGATACCCTTTCCACCCGCAAATCAAATGAGCATGCTCATAAATCTACAATGCTCATTACTAGCAATATGCGTACATGCTTCTAATTAGCAACAGCTCAAGAAGCTCAATACTGCGCATGTTCACGTGTCACTAATGAGCATGTGTATCATTACCTTCACTATTAGATTAATTATTATATGCGAGTATCATATAAATTTCATAATAAATCTAGGTCCATAAAAATACACATTTTATAGTGATGAAAATGAGGTTAACATTTGATGACAACAACAAATCTAATCAAATCACAACATCAAATCATTTATGCAACAAAAAATAAAAATATACTAATTTTCCCTAAAAAAATGTAGTAAACAATCACTTTTTCGCCTCTGGAACTCATTTTTAATAGAATAACACCTTTTTAAAATTGGTAAAACACGAACATCAAACAACCCTTCAAATGTTATCCGTTTTTACCATACATTATCCAAAATTACAAAATACCTGGCATGTTAATTTATAATACAAAACATGGTGGTACCATTTAAAATTATTGAAAAATAATATATAAGTACATATTATAATAGTCTTCAAATAAAAACAAATATATGATAGTACTACCAGAGTAAAATTTATATTAACAATAAATATTCCAATCAAATTAAAAGGCATGTTAATTTCAGAATGATGACATAAACATGTTAATATTGAAGATAACATGTTCTCCCCATTACTAACTGTTTAGATTTTTATGAAAAAGTGTAGTTAACGTGTTCATCCCTATGATTTGAATATGTTCTAATTAATTTAAGTTATTATAACTTATTTCCAATGGAAAGATCGTAGAATATTTAGTTTAGACGGCTTATTAACTCATTTTTGAAAAAAATGTTAGTTAACAACTTTTTGCCATGGGGTATTCGATCGGTTTATGAGAACGTATTTTCTTAATTTAGGACAAAACCCGTAGCTTTTTGTACTAAAATTCCTTCATTTTATTTCATTGGGCGGTTCTTATTGTGGTAGTAAAAAATACTTTGCAAATGTTGAAGTAATATGAAAGTTAGCCTTTATTTTTGGAGCAACTTTACTTTATATAAGACTAATTGTTCGTACCCGGCATTGCACGGGTTAAGGATTAAGTTGAAAATAAATTTGTGGGGAGAAACAAAGGTTTGATTCGAACGGTATAGATTTGCATCGAAAATATATCAGGGGGAGGAGAAAAGGTAAAGGGGGAGGGAGGAAATGTAGCCTATGTTACCCGCCGAGACCTTAGGAATTAGTTTCTAAATTTTGAGTTCGATCGGTCGAACGGTACAGATTTGCATCGAAAATATATCAGGGGAGAGGAAGGGTTAAAAGAATAGGAGAGAAATGTCACCTATGTTACCCGCCGGGTCCTAAGTATGCCAAGTTTGAATCGAATCGGATAAACGGTATGATTTGTTTAGAGAACAGACAGACAGACAATGAGTTTTACAGGTATAGATGTGATATAGCATTAATATACAATAATAATTGTTTAATCGAAGGTTATTTTCCATCACGGATATTATTAGCGCCGTGACGCAAGTTGTTTGCAGTGTACATTACTTTGTGATTTTCCTGTAAGGAAACGCGACATTTGACGTGCTCCTAGTCGAGAGATGGGATTTCCAGGGCAGATGCGCGAAAATGACTCCACATTTATTTATATTAATTTTGTGATATACACAGCCCTAGTAACGAAAATTAGTCATATTTTTGACCAAAATCTTCAATTACAAAATTGAAAATACAGTCACATGTCGTGGCTAATAAGTACTGAATGAAAACACCGGAAATTAATTAGCGAATTATAAATTAATGCTTAATTAACTATTCTAATGACTTAAACTTAACGCAATTAATTCGTAAATGGACACTGCATTATCGCTGGGAAACACATATTTAACATTCACTAGAATATTCCGTTCTTAATTCTCGCTAGTAGCATTTATCGCACTTATTTTCAACGCCAGTTAGGTACTTCGCTCACACTGGGCGTCGTCTCTCGCGTACTTTGCGGCAGATTTCGCACTGAATGAACTGTCAAACGCGACTACTCCGCGTGGGGGCCTAGCTCCGCGCTATCTATATCAAAAAACTGGATTATCTAACCTCCTAGATTTTTCTAATGTTTAGTAAAAGGTTCTCGTCGCCTCTAGGCTTTTCCATCCCTTTTCCAACATCCTTTTCCAATGATGTAGCTGATTCCAGAGTGCGGTAGTGTGTTCCAGAATATAGTGGAAGGTGCTAGAGGTTTCGGTAATATTGTCGTTGTCTCGTAATATGTCAACGACATATTTCGAGAGATTCAGTACGTAATTTCTTTTGCCATTTCGTTACAGTATTTTATGCACTTCAAGCCCAAGAAAGCGTTATAGCTAGACCGCATTCAAAAGAATGTGCGCAAAAATGTGTGTGTCGTTACGATGCAAAAATGAACACAAAAGAAGTTTTTAATAAGTAATTAACCTTTATTAAACTAAAAAATATATTTATTTGGAATACCATATTGAGGTTTGCAATACGGGCTTACCAGGCAACTTTCTCCAGCTTTCTTCTTACCGGACAGGGCTAGGGAATGGTCTTTTGATTGTGGTCGACCTACACTAACGTTGTCTGTCAGTCAGTCACATATTAAAAAGGTCACACTTCAATTTAAAATTCGAAGTGTGCGATTTGCAATGTGTAGTTTTCTTGTTCGAAGTAGGTACATAATTATACTTCACCTTCATTAAACCAAATTATTTAACTTACAGGCATTTTTTAGTTCTTTAGAGATTCTCCGCCATGATCTGCGCTGATGGTCACGTAGTTGAATCACTTCTGTCCCACAAAAATTTCTGGTCATGTGTTAAATTGACAAAATTTTCAATATTAATCGTACGAAATGGCAAAAATTTCCGAACAAATCCGGATCGTGTCGGACGTCACATCTATGCGTGCGTACATGCACTACTAAATCGTGTACAGTGTGGGATGTTCGATACTACTAATTCGTACATATACGTACTACTCAATTTCGTACGAAAACGCATCCAGTGTGCGGATTATTTTGTCTAATGTCATCTTTTTACTAATGTCATCTTTTCTTCGATGTGCTACTTTTTGAATACTTGTAAATGATTGTGGTTTCGGTTCCTTAACCAAGTCACCCGCTTTATCGCAAAACAAACACGATGACTCGTTCGATCTTTTTCTTATCACATTTGGACAAACGGACCAATAAAACTGCTGATAACTTTCAGTTTTTTGTTATTTGTTGTCTCAGGTATAAGAAACCCATAGCATAGTTGCCGGTCTTCATATTTTGCATACTCGAGTACATCTGGCGCCTGGACTATATCATTGAATTTGTTTTTATCGTTAAATAATTTTTATAACAATAATTTATGATTTTTAATCGATAATAAGAATGAGCTGGGCTGCTTTTGGCAAACTCAAACATATCTTCGAGAACAAAGAGATCCCAATTAGCCTAAAAAGAAAAGCCTTTGAATCGTGCATACTGCCAGTGATGACGTATGGATTGGAGACTATGGCCCTTACAAAGAAAAGTGTAGAAAAGCTCAAATGCACGCAACGATCCATGGAGAGATCCATGCTTGGAGTAAGCCTAAGAGATAGAATTAGAAACGACGAAATTAGGCGTAGAACTAGAGTAGTGGATATCATGGATCGTGTAGCGAAGCTAAAATGGCAATGGGCAGGACACGTTGCAAGACAGGATACTACAAGATGGCCTCCCAGAGTTCTGAAATGGAGACCTTGGGAAAATAAAAGAGGCATCGGAAGACCTCAAAAGAGATGGGCCGATGATATTGTCGCTGTGGGGGGAAAGAAATGGCTACAATTAGCCAACAACAGGGAAGAATGGAAAAATAAGGAAGAGGCCTATATCCAGCAGTGGAAAGACGAAGGCTGATGAAGAAGAAGAAGAATCGATAATTTCTATTTTAATTTTATTTGACAACCTATAAATACCTTAAATTATTAAAAAAAAGTAACCCATAAAAAACAAGTTTTTACTATACTCCCTTTCTTTGTAAAATGTAACAATAATTAAAGACGAATTAAAACATATAACATATCACTAAACTTACAGAAATTTAATATATTTCTAAAATGTCAGGTGTTTTGAGATGTCAAGATTTTTATAGATTTAATTATCATCAATGTAGTACCTTATGAATTTCCAGCGTCAAATGATTTAGTTAGAATCAGATTTGAGTAATGTAGAATTCTTCAAAACTAAGCAGAAATCTAAAAGAAATAAATTATTATTAGACTTTTTCACAAAAAACCCAATTGTTTTGTAAATTTTCGAAATTCGTAGTTATGTACCTATTATACCGACGGAGTAATTCAAATTTAGAAAATATTCCGCGACGTTATCGGGCCGCCGTTGTTGTAATCAAACATTTCTAATGATTCCAATTTGAAAAAACCAATAAAATTTCTAAAAATCCGAAATTATACTATAATTATTAATTTTTTTTAACGAAAATTTGATAGATCTTCTTGATCGTCGCCATGAGTCTGCTTGCCAAGTTTCAGCTCGGTTTGATCACGGGAAAAGGGTCAAAAATCGATCCAAAGCTTTTGTTGACGGCAAGCAAGCAGACGCCACGAGTTAATATAAAGGGAGTATAAAAAACAACAAATGACACTAGTATAATCATTAAAATAGCTCAACAGCCTGTACTCGATCGATTTACTTGCTATTGGAGGGGTATAAAAAAAATTGGATCACCTGGGCTTCTGGCAACATTCAGATTGTTAACTCTTAAAAGACTGTGCTAAAAAAAACTTTGGGGACGGTGGAGTAACACAGCGTTACCTGATTAAAAATCGGCATAGTTTTTAATATGTGATAAAATATACATATATACGATACAGATAAGACTTTTTAAAGGTCCCTTTATATAATTATGTAAGGTAAACATACACATTTGCATTATTGTAGTAAATTATTATAAAATCATGGCAAATGGAATTTGCGCGCGCTTCCGCCGACGTTTCATTAGCAACTGAATACAACGAAGCGGTCGCCAGCTCGCTTCAGTCGCATGCACTCCGTCTTTGTCTAACACGTTTTACCCGACTCTACCGTACTCTTTCTATATTATTTTTGCTTTCGCCGAAACCCAAGCAACCGCCATCTCTGTCCTACATGAAATGTATGGTATTGTCGTGCTCTTTCTTGCTCGATTTAACTGCGATGCACAATATACTGCTCTCTCTTACACACTGGCCAAAAGTACGAGAGTAATGAATAAATATTTTTTAATTAAAAAATCCGTACATTCCTAACAGTTTAATTTAGTAATTTTGGTGTGAAAATGTCTATTCGATGATTACAAGAAATGTGACGTTTTAGTTTTCGTAAATAAGGTAGATATTTCATATTTTGTATTACAGGTAGACCTAAGTTACATCACCGACACACAGGAGTTAAGCTATAGGCTTTTCTGAACTAGAATCAATTGTCAGAATGCGGTCCTCATATTTTGCACACTCAAGTACCTCTGGCGCCTGGACTATTAGTACAGAACGGATACATCCGTTACATCACTAGTCCGGGCAGTACGCGACTCGAGGCGGGAGTGGTCGGTCGGAAGACGCAGTTTAAACTTGTCTGTGGCACGTGCATCTGTTGTGTTTCTAAACCATGGATAAATATCAAATTGCTGTAATAGTCTTACTTAAAGTATGTTTCATCATATATTTTATACACCACATCATACGTCGGCGTCGTAAGTGCCTCTATATTATTCTTAATTTAAATTAGTACATATTATATGTATATATATAAAAACGTGTTTCCCTACCCGCCAAGTTTTCTCCACAACCACCCACCGGTGGTTATGGTGCTGGATAGCCCTTGGTGTCACATCCAAAATATGCGAGTTTGATGGGGGTGGCTGTGCGTGGGTGGGAGTGGGTGACGAAAGTGTGCTTTCTAGCACATTTTTTTGTCATGGGGAGGCCGCAAATGCTTCAGATTATTTCACAATAGGCGTGTACTAAAAAACTGCGCCTGCGAAGCCGCGCGGGCACAGCTAGTATTAAACTAATACTTTGTTCCGCCGTGTATAAATATCATTTTTTAAATTAGGACACCCAAGTTTACGTATGAAAATAAGTTGAATAATATTCGTGAAGGTAATCATACTAATTTTGAAAATAATATATTAAGATAAATTATAGAAGTCTCACGGAAATAAAGGTATTTATACATTGTATGTATGTATGTATTGTATGTATTGTATGTATTTATATTGTATATGACAAACATGTACGCAAGTCTCTCACACGATGATCCAGGACTTACAACGTGTATGGGCTGGCTTCAGTGATCACTCCACACTCTGCAACGTTCACCAATTTCATTTTAAGAACATCCACACATTATCAAATTTTTTAAACTTCTATATTATAAATGTTCCAATTCTAGGTACCTTCCGTATATTTGGTTGGACTATGCTAGAGATTTCTGTAACTAGTTAGTATACATATATTTCGCAAAGTAAAAAATATAAGAGTTCCGGAGGGGATTGGAAAAATATGTAAAAGGAAGATGGACTGCGAGATGGATAAAAATGTGGTTTTAATAATATTATAAAAAATTTAGCGTTACAAGCGGCCCAATCACTGCATCGAAACACATCACAAAAATACCCAGTATTGATTAAATCTCGTGTATTTGTTTCTCCTCACCGGCAATCAAACCCGTAACCCTCGGTGCTAGAAGCCAGTGTTATATTCACCGGACCGCAAGAGTGAGGCAGAGATACTGTCACGGATTGCCCGCTGTGGGGAAAGAAATAAAACACTCGTAAAAATCGATTCCCAATCTTTATTCAACACAAATCACTGGTCACAAGCTTTAACAGGAACACTATTCCGTAATTCATACCAATTTCGCCCTAGAATATTCTAAGTATCTCTGGTAAACATTATATTCATCTGCGGAACACTTTATTCGCGCTGTTTGCCCATCGCACAGAACGCTCTTCTATTCGCGCCCATTTTCATGGCTAATCACAGCTATCACCATTACTTCAATTTTATATCATGTGTAGCGGTACCTGTCTAACCATGTGCCATGTATCTATCGCTCGACCCAGAGATTTGTTTATATCAACACAATAAAAATCTCTGCATCCTAAAGGGGTCGAGCTAAGCCTCTGCCTCTGCCGTAACATCAGGTAGACCTGCGCCGCGTTAAATCATATATTTCTCTGTTTTACTCCTTTCCCTCTCCTTGATATATTCTTGATGCAAATCTTTACCGTTTGACCGATCGGACTCAAATTTGAAAACTTATTTTTAAGGACTCGGCGGGTAACATATGCTACATTTCCCCCTTCTCCTTTACCCCTTCCCCTCCTCCTAATATATTTCCGATGCAAATCTATACCGTTCGACCGATCGGACTCAAAATTTGTGAACTTATTCTTTAGGACCCGGCGGGTAATAATGAAGACATTTCCTCCCTCCCCTATTACTTTTTCTCCTCCCCCTGATATTTTTGCGACGCAAATCTGTACCGTTCGAATCAAACCTTTGTTTCCCCCCACAAATTTTTTGTCAACTTTATCTCTAACCCGTACAACGCCGGGTGGGAACAGATAGTGTACTATAAATGAAGAAAAATTTATCGAGATAATTCAATATAAAACATGTTCCCAGGTTTTCACGGCCGTTCAGAATCTTCTGTTTATATATACAGGGTTATTTGTAAAACATTAATAACCTCGCAGGACTATATTCCTGTCTTGATTATGAGTCGAAAATGTTCAAGCTATTATGACCTAATATCAATAGTTATGGAGATATCCGACATCAAAGTTTGCATTTTTTTTTCAATATTTCCGACTTACTTTTTGTAAAACGTTGGACAATCATTACCATAACTTATATCAAATATGAAAAATTCACTATCTTTAATACAAGTCAAATAAAAAAATAAAAACCTTCGAATTCCAATTGGAATGTATTCCGAATTTTTTCGGGGTTTTTGTCATTTTATTTAACTTGTACTGAAACGAATGAATTTTTCGTAATGAATATGAGTTACTGTAACGATAGTCCAACGTTTTACAAAAAATAAGTCAAAAATATTGAAAAAAAAGTGCAAACTTTGATGTCGCATATCTCCTTAACAATTGATATTAGGTTATGATAGCTTGAACATTTTCGACTCATAATCAAGACAGGAATAAAGCTCTGCGAGGTTATTAATGCTTTTACAAATAACCCTGTACATACTTTCAAAAGCTTCGGCGACCGACAAAAGCGACCGGAACGCGAAAAGCAAGCGCAGTGCGTGTTGTCTGTTTTTGGCGATGACCGTTCCTACACAATGCTTGTCACCTGTGTCATAGGTTAGCCATCGTTGTCATCTATAAGAAGATGTCAGGCTGCAGTGCATATCAGTGCAGGTGGCGTCGAGCAGTTTGGGATGTGTTGTCATTGCTATCAGCGTTCACAAGATGCTCTGCCAAGAGCATGATAATTAGGTCCGCTCTGTACTCACTACTACAATGTAGTACTACATTACATTGAAGAGCATACTTCACGCCTTTTGAAGTGTAGTGCACACTACAAACTACACACTCCTCAAAATTATTGAAAGTATATACTTCAAATAGTACACTTCATTTCAAAGCGAACACTACAAAGTACACACATTACAAAGTTATCGAAAGTACGAGCACATACTTCAAATAGTGCATTTTTTATGTTAAATTTTTGGAAATTGAAACAACATTTATTATATTATATCACAAAGTTTATTTCTATTAATTATATAAATAATGTCACCACAAAATTATTTTCCTGTATTTGATGAAAAAAAAAATTTTCTGTATAATTTATCTAATTTCTTTTTAATATCATAGAACCCTATTCTAAAATAATTACAACAATACCATAAATTTGTTTTCATTAAAATACACTTAAAAAATATAAAACACTGGTCTCAGGTGCACTTTTTCCAGAACCCAAATTTGTATATTTTTAAAAAGAAATATTCTGTATACTTTACAAGACTCCTATTAAGGCCCAGTTGTTTCAAGTTGGATTTAATTTCTTTCTCCACCAATCAAATGATCTGTTTCCGTAAAAATCTATACTTTAATCGAACTTCTATCTTAATCTAACTTGAAACAACCGGCCCTAAGCCTGCAAACTCTTTCGTAACTTAGACCAAAGAGTTCTTGATATCTACTCGTATATATTTGAACGAAATATTCTAAAGAGGTTTCCCTCTAATCTATAATGAATATGATAGGTACTGGTTGTTATACGATACGAAGGTACCATTTACATACTTGTAGACCTCCTTCCATTTAAGAAAGATAATCGATGGGGGGGCCATGGTTTGAAAAATTTTGGGACTGACCGAAGAAATCTCTTTTTTTTTGGCTCGCCAAATATTATTTTACCAAAATATTTCGATATATTCATATATTTTTTCCGGCGACCTTTTTTTTTTAGTCACCAAACTTTTTATTTGGGAAAAAATATAATTAATTCATTAGTACTACAATTACTTCACTTCATGTAGTTTTTACTACAATTGTAGTGTACACTTTGTAATCTTCAAACTGGTGAACGTGTGTGTGTTGTAGTCTTCATTTTGAAATGTATTTTTTCCCTTCGCTAATAATGATGTATAAAAGAAAAAAATCACATACGGCTTACAAAGAAGACGTGCAATGTTATACAACAGCGATTAAGCCACCATTTTTAAGTTAACGCAGGTAACCAATATATCGCAAAAAATATGGAAATATCATATATTATGAGGTCCAATAATAAGTTTTGTGTGTTTTAAAAAATGTATGTAGGTGTGTATTGCACATTTTTAGAACAGAATGCTAAGACCCGCACGAAATTTAGTCGATAATGTTATTTCGATGGTTTGTGGAAACAAAAAATTCCGATATAAAATGTGCAGTCATTTATCGCACGCAGTATCAGCGATTTGCTAAATATAGCCTGTTAGTGTAAATATCGACAGGGAGATTAAAATATTATGTACCGAAAATTGATTTAATGTGGATACTAATAAAGGTTAAGAATTATTTTAAACATGGCCATGGGTGGTAAATGAAACTCTTCAACTTAATTAACTTTTTTATTAATTTTACAAAAAGTCACTGGACACAAACTTAACCAGAACACTGTTCTTAAATTTACAATCACTAAATGTTTCTGGAATAATTCACACACTAGAAATCGATGCACTTTTATCGCTTCTGAATATCTTGTCTCTCGTAAACTGATGTACTTTACTCAAATAGTTCAGGTTCGCGCTAGAAAACTTCTCGCTTGTCGGTAGGTACTCGCTTATTATTATTGCAGGAATCATACAAGCGCTGGCATCGGCTGAGTTTTTGAGTTTGAGTGAGATGAGTTTTGTCTGGAATGTTTCCTTTTTTCACTTGTTTTATTACGGCTATATCTGGTTTACAGTCATATTTTTTTTGACGTTCGCTGATCAGTAAGTAAACGCCGCTGTATACCGTCCTCTAAAATTATGAAAATATGAGTATATACCTATTTTTCTACGATTGTGATAGTTTGAGCATATACCGCATTCTATAATTATGAAAATCTGAGCATATACCGTCTTAAAAAGTTGTGAAAATAGAGCATACGTCGGCATTTACAATTATAAAAATATGAACACAAACCGTCTTCTACGATTATGAAACTTTCAGAATTTAATATCCACTACAATTATGAAAATCTGAGCATGAGTCTTCTTAAGTTGTGAAAATTGGAGCATATGCCGTCATCCACAATTATGAAAATCTGAGCATAAGCCGTCTTGTACGATTTTGAAAATTTGAGTATATTATCCTATCTTCTACAATTATGATGATCTGAGCATATTCCGTATCGTACAATGATGCCCCGCAAACCAATGAGTAGAGGCCCGATTACGAGGAAAGTAAATTTGGCACTCCTTCGAAATTCTTAGAAAATGCTTTCGTTGGAGGCACAGGAGAAGTCCGGGAGTGAGCGGGAGTGGTAGTTCGGCGGAAGCAATTTAAACTTATCTGTGAAATTATTTACATCTGTTAATGTTGTGTTTCTAAGCCATGAATTCATCTGAACTTACAATACTGATCATATTGAAAATATGTTTACTCGCTTTATATTATTACACGCGTGGTTATACAGGGTTATTTGTAAAATATTAATAACCTCGCAGGATTATATTCTTGCCTTAATCATGAGTCGAAAATGTTCAAGCTATTATGACCTAAAATCAATAGTTATGGAGATATGCGACATCAAAGTTTGCATTTTTTTCTCAATATTTCTGACTTATTTTTTGTAAAACGTTGGACTATCATTACAGTAACTTATATCAATTACGAAAATTTCAGTCGTTTCAATACAAGTTAAATAAGATGATAAAAACCCCGAAAATTTTCCAATAGGAATGTTTTCCAATTGGAATTCGAAGGTTTTTATTATTTTATTTGACTTGTATTTAAGGGAATGAATTTTTAATAGTTGATTTACGTTATTGTAATGATAGTCCAACGTTTTACAAAATATAAGTCAGAAATATTGAAAGAAAAATGCAAACTTTGATGTCGCATATCTCCATAACTATTGATATTAGGTCATAATAGCTTGAACATTTTCGACTCATAATCAAGGCAGAAATATAGTCCTGCGAGATTATTAATGTTTTACAAATAACCCTGTATATGTGGTGACAAATATAATTTTTTCAATTAAAAACATAAATGCGTTTTGATGCAGACAATAATAACCATAAGCAGCCAATATTTATTTATTTATTTTATTTCTTATGTAATAAATGGTATAAATACAATTCTTATATATTTACATATCAAATTGACATTTTTTTAAATACTTTATAGTCATGTAGACCTCATCAGTGAAGAGAAGCTCTTGAGTCTGATGAGGGAGCCTCAGTTATTATTATTATATGCGCGTCATTTAATAATACGGTAATAAAGATAATTTTATAATGAAGTGTTGAAGTACTTTGAAAAAAAAAGAAGAAAAGGTTTAAATGATTTATGAATTTATGTTTGATTTTAGGAAGATTTTAATTTTTTTTTATTTGCTCTGAGAGGTAACTGTTGCAGCGTACCTCGATAGGTAAATTATTATAGTAGTTAATGGCTTTATAAATATAGTGGTTCTGCATTTGGTTTGTTTTAAATTTAGGCATTGGTTTCCATTTCTCATAAGCTTGAAATATTCCTGGTTTTCTGTAAGGTTTTCTTTGCATATTTTCAATATGGAAACTTGCTTGAAAATATCATCCACGTTTGGTTCTGGAAACATATATTTATTTATTTAAATTATAAAAAAAGTATATTTATTTATTCAATAGTTTACTGTATAAGATATTCTAGTGCGACTATCATTGGCGTCTTGAAATCTTATTATATCTTTACTGACTTCATATTGAGGACACAAACCCAGAATTAATTATTACAATTCTTAATAGATGGCAGTCTATTTAAAATACCTCATTTAATCGCTATCCAGAATAATAAAATGATTAATAAAACGAGTACTCGCATTGGTTCGCGTTATCTTAAAAATAATGTATTGACTGCTTATACTAGATGGCGAGAGGCACACGGTAAAATAGCTCAGAAAATTTCATGAGCAGTTACAACGTTAACATCTCGCCTTCTCTACCTTTCCCCTTCGCAGGGCTACAAGGTCCCATACTTACAGTGATAATGTATTTATCAGATATCATTTTATCTAAAAACATTTTTTATATAATTATTTAGTCAGGGTCATGCGAAACACGGATTATCCGGAAACTTTGATATTAAAACAACAAAAAAATCGCCTCACACGAATATATTATATTATTCAAAATTTTAAAGCAATAAAACACTTTGTGGCTTGTCATTATATTAAATTTAAAATAAAGTGGTTTAAAACTAAGTATTTAAGTTTATTTTAAATTAAACCTATTATTTCTCAAATCGGACAGACGACCGAATTATTGCGAATCCTGGAGGAAACTCGCTTCACCAGAAGTTGTAGATCAGGGATGTCACGGAGGCGTTTTATCGGAACCAAATTCGAAATCGGAGTTTTTAGAATTGGTTACTCGGAACCGGAACCGGTTCCGGAATCGAAGGCGGAGGCAGAAGAGAAATATGTTAAGGGAAGGTCTTAGAAAGTAAAATTACAAATATAATTATTCATCAGTTTCATTTATACTGGCTTAAAAAACAATACACCTACCACGGTGTTCAAAATAAAAAAAAGTACCCAAAAAAAACAAGTTATTATTATACTCCCTTTCTCATTTACCAGTGGAAACTGGTTTGGCGTTTAACCTACGCGTTGGGCTTCGGTCGGGCGACGCTACGAAAGGGAGTAAAAAAAAAATTTCCAAAAATCCAAAATTATACTATAATCAGGTTTAGTGTCTACCAGCTGCGTCGCAGTCTCTTCATACAACTTAGTAAGTTGAACTATAATTATTATTTTTTTTTTAAAGAAAATTTAATAGATCTTTTTGATCGTCGCCACGAGTCTGCTTGCAAAGTTTCAACTCGATTGGATCACGGGAAATAATCGAATTTTCTTAAACTTTAAACAGTACTTGTTGTAAATTAGATCAAATGACTGATCATGTGCTTCGACCTCCGATTACAACTTTTCGGAACCGAAATCGGAACCGGAGGTTCAAATTCAATCGGAAGTTCCGACCTTTCGGAAAGGGAGTCGAAGTAACATCCCTATTGTAGATGTGCAATGTCATCGCATCATCTCTTTCAGCTTCCTGAAGAGCTTCGTAGAAATTTCAAATGGCGAAGGCCGCACCAATAATAATGAATAAAAGAAAGCTAGTTTAGTGAAAGCTAGTACTGTGACAAATGGAAAAAATGGGCAGCCCTCGTAGCCTAGTTAGTGGGTATGGCACACCGAGGGTACCGGATTCGATTCACGTTGAGGTCGCAATTAATCTGTGTTATTTACTCAATCCTGGGTATTTTGTGACGTGTTTCACTTCTGCAATTGGGTCTCTTGACCGGTTGAAGGGTAAATAAAAAAAACACATTAAAAAGGCAAATCAATACTTAAACAAATAATAAAAAATATGGTTTGATTACAACTTTTCATCTATAAATGCTGTAAAAACTGCGTTCACTCTATTTGCATTAAACTCGTCACAAGTCCCGAAATAGACTTTAAAGATACACGGTCCTAAATGCCAAACAGAAAACGGAATTCTGTAACAAATTAAATATGTCAAAATCTTCCGAGTTTGATTTAAAATTGAACCTTTTTTTGCACGGTTTTACTCATTTTATTTGACTTGTATAAAAGCTAATGATTAAAGATCTTTTGGCGCCTTCAGGTAAATTTTTTAATGTAACGGAAGTAGCGCACGCAGCATGTTGCCGAACGTGTAGCGGAAATGCGATACCAAAACTAACGACGTCACATTGAATGCGTTACGAATGAATAAATGCGAGTCCATGAATGTTTCGATCGTTTTTTTAAAGAAAACTTTTATTTGACAGCATGCCAAAAAAGATTAAAATTGATATTCGAGAAATTATTTATTGCAAAAACGACGTAATTCAATGCGGCTGTCAAAGTTATATAGTTTCGAATCTTGTGAATACAGAACCGTTTTAGACCAAACATCGATAAAACATGAAAGTGGGTTCTTGGACTTGGGTAACTTGGACATTTTTGAAAAAGCACACGTTTTTTGTAAAGGGCGAACATCTCAATAACGACGCCATATCGAATTCTTGTCAGTTGTCAAATTCTGTTAACATCATGATCGATTGAATCATGTAATGCTTAAAATGTTTAAAAAAAGATAAGTCAGAAATATTTTTTAAAAATGCAAACTTCGGTGTCGCTTATTGTTGAAATTTCACCTAAATTGTAAGGAATATTTTTGGTATAATGAATATTTTTTTTAAATTATATTTCTCGCATGTTATCATAAATAAAAAATAAAGTACGTACCTACTAGTGGCTGTTACAAATTTAACGTTGATGGACAGAAACAAGGGAAAAATGTAAAAATAAATAATAACCTGTGCTCCCTGTCTCGTGTCGTTGGATAGTGTTGCAGCTTATCTTATCTTATTTATTTTTAAAGTATTTCATTGATCGACAGTGCGCGGGCGGCAGGAGATAAACAATAAGCGCCCCGATCTCTACGAAGAGAGATATACTTTAAATTATCTAAGTTATTGTTAATTTCATCATGGAATGGTATTACGTTGGAATCATAGCCGCTAAAATATGTATAGTACTTTTGCTTATTTGCTGCCGAACTGCATTGTGTGGTAAGTGTTTAATATAATTATTACTTAAACAAATTGAATCACACTGTTATCAGTACACAGCTCGTCACAGTGTATTTGCTCTTCAAATATCCATATCTACTCTCGTTACTTTGCGTTATCTTGAGAATCGTTTCCTAGCCGCCATTATATTATGCACAACATTGTACACTTCGTCAAATTTGACGCGATGACGTTTGACAGATGTCTTGACATTTCTCATCTTCTTCTTCTTCAGCCTTAATCTCCCCATTGCTGAACACAGGCCTCTTCCATACCCTTCCATCCTTCCTTGTTATTTGCTAATTGTAGCCATTTCTTTCCCCACACAGCGGCTATATCGTCGGCCCATCTCTTTTGAGGTCTTCCGATGTGTCTTTTATTCTCCCAACGTCTCCACTTCAGAACTCTGGGTGGCAATCTTGTAGCATCCTGCCTTGCGAAATGCCCTGTCCAATGTCATTTTAGCTTTTCTCATAGACATTTCTCATAGATACTAGAAACTTTATATGTACTTAAACACATACGTCTTGTCATTTTGTGTTGAAATGTAATAACAAGTTTGTTGTTATTCTGAGAAATGGTGGGAATATGGACTTACTCTGATTCTTTCAGTACATATACATTGTCACGGGACGTGGCCTTGAGAGGCAAATGAAAACACTGGAAATTAATTTATTTTAATTTATTACCAAAGAAAATCACTGAACACGAGTTAAATTGTAGTACCGTTCGTAATTTCATTGTCGCTAAATGTATTACAAATATTTGACACACTTATTTTCGAATTGTTCTCTAATTCGCACTAATCAACACTATTTCTATAGCTACGATCACTTCTGGTGATAGATCATAGTCTTTGTCCACAGTATGAGACACGATGAGATAAAACTTAGAGATCTACTTTAGATAAATCTCATTACCATAAACACCCTTGATATAGACATCTCGTGGTAGAAAGAGACAAAAACCTCGAATCAATGGAACAACATTTGACGTACCACGAATGTAAACCGGGCTACTGAAGCTTAGAGTTGTCTCCAAAGAATTTCGTGAGCGAAAACTTCTTAAAAATCTAGTCGGAAGGAGGATCAGAAGCAGGGAAAGGGGGGAGAACTGCTCTTCGTTTTGAAAGTGAACCGAACAGTTCATTCGTTCAGTAAAGTGAACAGTTTAAAAATAACAGTTCGTTCATGAACGACCCATCTCTATAACGCGTCTAAAATTGGATTTAAGATATTGTTCATTTGAATATGGAATCGGATTTAAATGGAGCACTCATTATAGCTAAAATATTTTTAGTAATTTTGGTTCTTTATTGCCATAGTGTCTTGGGTGATGAGTGACCAATATTATATATACTAAATAAAACAAATTGCATTGTTCTGTTATCAGAGCACTGCTCTTACATTGTGTGCGCTCGTATTTTGATGTTCCTGTTTGATAATTTTTTTAATTGGCCCTTATTAAGGTGCATATTGAACTATTATTTTATTGCAACATTTTTGAAAAAAATAGAAAACGGTCGCGTAATGTCTATTTTCGTAGAACTCCTCCTCCGTGACTTCGATGCCGGTACACCGAGGAAAGTTGCGTGTCACTTGCATGAAAGTTTGTTAGAGAAGTAGAAAAGAAATATCTACAATGTGGCATACGGATTTTTTGATACGATAAACCATTTGTCAAAAACGTTATTCTTCAAATTACTCTCAATTTTACAAATAAGAAGTTTTTTCCAAATATGATACTCTGGTGGTTTGTTTAAACCCCGGATCTAATGCCTATGTCGCAGTCATCTGATTAAATAAGCCAGGTAATTGGACGCCTAGGCCGTTCATTAAACGCCGGCATCCAATTGGATGCCTAGGCCGATTAACAACTTGGTGTATTGAAAGTCAGCCTTTTGAAAATGACTTACCAAAACAGCCAAGTGATTCAAATCTAACCTAACCTAACCTTAACAAACCAAACATCACAAATTCATCAATATCCATTTTAACTAAATGACTACGCGACGTTCAGCCACCTGGTTAAGCGTTGCGCTCAATGACTCGGCTAGTTGTCCTTCAGCCATTTAATTGGATGCCGGCGTTTAATGAACGGCCTAGGCATCCAATTACCTGGCGAATTTAATCAGAGGGCTGCGACAACTATACCAGATTTCAGTGTTTAGTTCACTCGATAACTTATAATAGATGAACCATAATGTTACTTACGCTCTCAGCTTATGCGGGACATCCATAGGGTAAGACAAGTTAGTACACTTACTGTGGATTAATGCGGCATATTCCATAAGATACAAAGTTAAGTAAACGTTAGTTACTAATTAAAAGTTTGAAATAATGAGTTAGACAAGTAGCGCGATAAATCGTTGCTACTTGTAGGTCAGTGCTGGTCCGCTGTAGAAATTGGGATGGTGGAGCGGGTATCTTTTTCTTTGCGGTTGAAGGTAGTATTTCTTTTTCTGGAACCTTCTGTTTGTGTCTAGTGACTTTTCCCTTCGCGGTGACTGGAGCATCTACTTGGCCACAGATGTCAGTCTCATATCGTTTTCGTCGCTGCTCGTGTCTCTCGCGCCTCCTCAATACATAGATATTTAATTTCTCAATAAGTTTACTAGCGGCAACCCGTCAAAAATGACGGAACATTGATTCGCGTCTTTCCTAAGTCTTCGTATATATTTATAGCATCATGGGGTTCGGGTTTGGTGGCACGGGGGTCAAGCCCCATCTCCGGCCGTTTAATTTGTTTTTTTAACCATGAATTCGAACGAAATTACGGACGTTACACGAAGGAGGGACAGATAGACGAAATTATTATATTTGATGATCTTTTCTCTCTCGAACAAACATGTAAGCCGGGAATGTCGCATGTCAATCACGAAGGAGGAGTTCCATGCAAATATTTACATAATTTAATGTTTTTTTTTCCAAAATGTTTATATTAAATAAGAGTTCAATATGTACCTTGATAAGTGCCAATTAAAAAACCTAAACCTAAATTTTACTTTCCCAGGGTGGAGTAAGCTCTCAACGCATGATATTTTTGTTTTAAAATTAGTTTTTTGTCTGGTAAGAAAATGATACTTTACTTAGGTACTCTTGATGGCCAATAACTCTAGCCTCCAGTATAATGCCTTTCCACTTCTTCCGATCCATTGCCTTCTTCCCTAGCTTCTCCAGATCAGCCCGAAAATTTTCCATGAGGAGCTGTTTAGATCTACGCAGTTTGCATCCAGATGGTTTAGCCTCGTGAACTATTTTAATTAATGTCGCTGCTTACCCAAGCTAGTCGGCTAGATTTGGTGGAGATGGCTACGAAAGGTTGTTGTGATAGGGACATTGCTCCTGTTCCTCCACCTGCCTATTTTAACACCGAGTTCAGGTCTCAGAAATACCCTCCAGGTCTTAGAAGATAATAGTTAAAATAAAAATAGCCTACACAGTGTGTTTGGGAGATATTGTGGCAGGTATTAGGGAACAAGAAGGTAAGCACTAACCTTTCTTCCTTCGGGCTCGCTGGTTCTCCTCTTGTCTCTTTTTTATCTTCCAAATTTCCAAACACTCGCGTCAATAGTTAAATCTTTCTTTTAGATTTGCGGTAGTTCACGGCGAAAAGTATGCGGTCACTTTTTTCACTGACGTTTTTTTATCGCGGTTGCAATTGTTTTTTCTGTCTTATGGCGGCTTCGTTTTTCAAACTGGAGCGGCTCTAGTACTTGCATTGCTTGCGGGAAATGGGTAGGGACTGGGAGAGCGGGAAAACCTTTTTCCTAGTTTACACGCGCTAATGGCGCTAACACAGTGTAATTATCAGCCGTTCCTGTCCACTGGAAGATGGCTTACCTGGGTGTTTCCCACTTTCTCTGTCCGTTGTTAGTCGCTGTTTTTTGACAGAATTTGATGAATTCTTTAATCTGTGCCGGACGCCACGTCCTGGCAACACCGAGAGCGGAAAGACAGCCTGCGGCCCGCCTGTGGCCGAAGCGAACCATGTACGCTTTATAGACGTACCACTATAACTAGGCGTGCGAGGGAGGGCGCCGCTGTCGCGTAACAGAAGTTGTCAGGGTGTAAATTTATTACACAGCACTAAAGAAACCATGCTGTAATGGCGGCTGTTCTATCTGTCAAAGTGTCAGACGGTAATATCGGTCCATTGTTCGCTTTCTCAGCTTCGCACAACTTTAATACTTCATTGGCAATTGTTCTTGCACCACCCCGGACTGTTTAGGATGTTTTGGACATAATATTTCAGTGTATATTGGTTATCAAGATGACGCAGCTCGTGCTCAAAGACGAGAATGAACTGAATGACAGGGCGAGGGGTTACCGCCGGGTGCGGGCGGGGCGGGTTTTAGTTCAAAATTCGCCGCACGCCAAGTTACGTTGGGCAAGTAATACTCAACCACACTTGTTACTATCTCGAGTGTTTGTGTTGTAATTGTGAAATGAATATTAAATTAAAACAATGCAATAGCGCTATACCTTAATATTAATGAATTAATTAACAGTAACTTTTAAATGTGTAAATGAAGGTATATTTGTACTGAAAGATTCGACATAATTTAAAGCCTTTCGAGCAGTGGAGGATATCGGGTCGGAAACGGAAAACACTTACTTTATTTCTGGTACACAAAAGTTATTTAGTAGATATTTGATTAAAAAATTTACATGCGAATAAATGCAATTATCCGCACCGCGTGATATGAATGTTGCAATTGCCGAACTATTCGCATATTCACAATTTTTTAGCCCATTTCTCACGTCTGATCATATTGGTATTTCGAAATTTTCGTGATTAACTTTGTGGAAGTTCATTGTAAATAACTATGAATAGAACACAACGTTGTTTACTTCACACAATGGCAGTTTAATTAAATAAATTAATTAAAACGTTTTCGATGCTTACTGCATCATCTTCAGTAATATACTAACTTAAGACTAGAAGACATTTTATCTACTACATAGGGGCGGGAGTTGTCGGGAGCGGGGGAGGGGCAGGCGGAAAGTGAAAGTGGTTGCTGGGAGGGGCTAGTATGGTAAGAAGGGGGGATGTAATAAGTGGTGTTTGTATGTTTAAGGCCTTATCATTATTTAGATGAATTTCTATATTTTCCAAGATGTCCAATTTCTTTCCTTTTTTGCATACATGCAACACCTCCACGTTATCATACTTGAAGTGTCCCTCTGATCTCACATGGTCTGCCATCTCTGAATTAATACTGAAATTTTTTATCCCTTTAAAATGTTCGTCTATTCGCGTTTTTATTTTTCTTCCGGTTTGTCCTATATAGCATGATTGGCAGTTCCCACAGTTAATTTTATAAACCCCACTATTATCTAGATGTTCTGTTTTAGTTTTATTATTGAAAATGTATTTCTTAATGGTGTTGTTTGTGTAGAACGCGGGTCTGAACTTTCTATCTTCACATAAATTAAGAAGGTCTGTGGTGAGTTTTCCTGTATATAAAATTCTTCTCCACCGTTTTTCTGCGTTCATGTTTTCTTTTGGCTTGTAGTATATGTATTTTTGAATTAGTGTATCTTTTTCTTTCTTTCGTTTTAATCATATTGAAAATTTAAAAGGAAATGCATTGAACTTAAAAGTAATTTTGTCAACAAAATTCTAGAGGTCCGCCATCCCTACATTATAAAGTATAATATTATTTGTACGTTTTAGAACTAGAAACGCCATTCAAGTGATATCTTTAATCTAATAAGTACACTATGGTGAGTTATCTCGCATATATCACCTTCCCTACTCGATAGATAAGGAAATTTTCCTTATCACTTTATATATATTTATTTGCAATACGCTTTTGATTGAGCGGTGTTGATTGACAAACGATGTACTGCGGTGGTGGCAAGTAGCAAAAATTGTGATCGCGTAGTTGTGTAAAATAGTAGTTAAAGAAATACTAAATCGTGATATAAACTGAAGCTTAGACATAAAAGACACTAGTACTGAGAAGGGGAAGATAAAATAAGCAAATTCTCGTTATCGATCTGTTAAATAGTAGAAATATGGACGCTGTGTTGGTACTGGTGTTGCTGGTAGTGGTCATCTTTTTATTTTCGGTTATTGCTTGCTGGAGATTCAAGGGTGAGTGGAGCCGTATTTATTTATTTATTTATTTTAATGGTTTACAAACAATGAAAAACACACAACACGATATTTATTTATTTATTATTTTTGTTTACGCCCATTAGGTATAGGCTTTTACATAAAGAATATAAAATAAATTTTAAAAAGCAAATACATTAAATAATATCTGTATAGCACCAAAACATGAGTATAAAAGTTAAAAATATTAAGTAAAGAGCAGCAATGCGTATAGGCTTTTACATAAATAATATAACATAAAATTAAAATGAATATACATTAAACAATATAAGTTATAAGTAGCAAAATATAAAAAGTATCAGGAGTAGCACCAAAACATGAGTATAAAAATTAAAAATATAGAGTAACGAGCAGCAATGCGTATAGGCTTTTACATAAAAATATATCATAAAATTAAAATGAATATACATTAAACAATATAAGTTATAAGTAGCAAAATTTAAAAAGTATCAGGAATAGCACCTATATAGATAATACAATTATAATTCAATTAGTTTAAATGCTTTTCATCACTTAAATGTGAACACGGCTAACGTAGAGATAAAATAAAGGCTAAAACATATACATGAAAGAACAGAAACAAGAGATGTTATTGAGTGACGTTGAATAAAGAGACTAAAGAGTTGATTTCACAAGTTTGGTAATAGTTCTCTTATATTCGTGGGAACTGTCATGGAATATGTCAATGAGGAAGTTATGGTTATTTTCTGTTTCGTTGTATGACCTCAACATTCTAGATATAGAGTTAAAGTGGGACATATTGTTATTGTAAGCTGAATGAATAAATTATATGGCAATTATATGTCCTAAGTCAAAAAAGGATTTTGTTCATATCTTTCTCAATAAGTCTAAAAAGGATTTGGTGTCACAAATTTGCAAAAGGGATCCGCCTCTACCATCTGACTCTTTAAGGGTTACCACCCTGGGAGCCTAACATTAAGGTAGAAATTTGGTGATTTTTT
This sequence comes from Agrypnia vestita, assembly GCA_016648135.1. Classification (NCBI taxonomy): domain Eukaryota; kingdom Metazoa; phylum Arthropoda; class Insecta; order Trichoptera; family Phryganeidae; genus Agrypnia; species Agrypnia vestita. The sequence continues at coordinate 25,242 of JADDOH010017469.1, forward strand.
ATGAACAATAATTTATTTTTATTAACACTAATCGAGATATATATTTAACTATTATTTAATGTGGAAAATTTTTTGAAAAAAAAAATGGCCGCGTCGTGTTCTTTCCCGTGCAGCTCCTCCGTGAAGCAAAATAATCGTTCAACATTGTTACGGACTCGTAGCAATTGGAAGGCAAATGCAATAATTAAATAAATTAAAGTTTTATTAATTACACAGTCAATAGACAGGAATTTAACCGGAGAACTTTTTTAAATTCGCTCTACATGTTTCTAGAATATTTCACACACTAATTCACTAAATTCGTTCTAGAATCTTTGCTGCACTTTTTATAAATCCTGAATAATTTGTCTCTCATGTACTGTTGCGCCTCACTTAAATCGCTCAGATTCGCACTAGAAAACTTCTCCCTTGTCGGCAGGTACGTTCTCGATTTACAATCGCTGGAATCATATATTATCTCGTAAAAATGAGAGAGATTTTCATGGTGACCTATTTTACAACTTAAGTCGACGAAAAAATGGTCGAGCGATGCGTTTTTTACAAACGCTGCCTTAACAGTAAGAGAAATTTAAATACTTTGTGTAGAGAAGTTGTAGAACTCAAAAAGTTCTATAAAAAAATACGACGACATATATCTATATGTTAAGGTTAAATACACAAATATATAAAATATGACTAAAAGTTACTAAAAATCTACGCGAGCGAAGCCGCGCGCGTAAGCTAGTTATAAATAAAATTATATCAACTGCCAACAAGTAGTTTTAGATTTTAACTTGTACAGGGAATATTAATTTGGTAGAGCGCTCAGTACTAGTGGTGGTCAAAGCATTATTTTAACCGGTTACACATGGTATAGTTATTTGAGAACTGTTTCTGAATTATCGATGATTGGTTAACGAAATATAACTTATCTAGTACATACTGATGGCTGCTCGTCGAACTGCAAAATATAAGTAACTAATATAAAGTCGCTGTATATATAATAAATCCTAGGTGACGTTTTAGTACATTCTGAGATAAACGAATAAAACTGTTTTAAAAAATAATTGCACAGACTAGATTTATAAAAAATATTTTAAACAATTACTAAGCAAACTTTTCAGATGAACGGCAATGTTTTTTTTAGTATATATACATTATTTATATGAAAAATTGACAAATTGATTCGTTCATCTCAGAATGTACTAAACGGCACATAGGATTTATTATATATACAGCGACGATAAATAGAAACAAATAATGGTTAGCGTGTCACGCGTATGTGAAAAGTAACAGGATCGATGCTCGGCACCATAAATTTTTTTAAATTTAAAAACATTTTTTATGAAATTCATTTAGAATTTACATTTTTTAGTAGCGGCTTGTTTATAAAGTCTTCAATATTTAGTTTTGTTTAACTTCGTTCTGTTTTGATGCAGTTTTTTACACCCAAATACTTGGTCAATAGCAGGCGTATTCAGTGAGTACACTAAACCATTATTTACGTACATTTTGAAAGCAAATCGAAATTACAAATTTATCTGACAGAATATTATGAGATATAACTTTTTTTCGATCTTTTTTACAAAATATACGTACAGTTATGCTTCAATGCGCTCACTGCACAACCCTGCTAAATACATATACTATAAATACACACATTCTTGTCTAACACATGTCATGTATTTTAAATATAACAAATAATTCTTGTATAATAAGCAATAACAAGATAGGCTTCTTGTATAATTCAGAACAGAAGTCAACAACTTATTTAGAACAATATGGAAATTGGTGGAAAATGAAGGCATTTTTTATGATGATTCACCAAGTGTTTTACAGTAATATCGGCATAACATAAGTCGAGTATTGAAAACAACAACAAAAGATTAGCAGATTATTGAAAGGCGGGGGGAATTAATAAATCAGATAAGGTTACAATATCAAAGTAAGTAATTGTTTGTAACGCACGTAACACCTAGGCACATCATCATCATCTTCATCCCCTTCTCCTAGTAGGTTCTAGGGCTCAAAGACTTCCACAAAGTGCTTTCACATTCCCCTGTCTTGTGCTGCTTCGGTACGTGTAAACAAGTTAAGATTTAAGACCAATCCTGTCTTCTTTCTTCTTTAAATTGTTTCTCCCAGTTCAATCTGGGACAACCCGCTTTCTTTCAGGGGTTGCTAAGATAATATTTCTTAGTAACCGCCCCTCTGGCATTCTTAAAACATGTCCGAGGAACCTCATTTGTGAATTATCTATATAAAGCCCTGTGGATATGACATTGGCTTCTCACACCGAGGGTTCTGGGTTCGATTCCCGGTGAGGTCACGATCAATCTATGTGAGTTACTCAAGCCTGGGGGTTTTGTAATGTGTTTCGCTTTTGTAACTGGGCCTCTTGGTCTGTTGAAGCGTAAATAAAAATAAATAATGTATAGGAAACACGTAATGTAATGAATAGCTCCTGGGTTATAAGACTATATTTCAAACGAAAACATGCATAGAGTAAATAGATGCCTACGTCATTGAAAATGCAATTTTTTCCTTCGAACAAAACAGAGTTTAACACTAGCGTTGGAGCGAGAATTTATGTGCGAAACGTCTAAATACAATAGAGTTATGACTAAAGAAATCTAATATAATTAATTAAAATAAACCTACTATTGATTGTATCCTGACGAAGGGGCCATGGGCTCTGAAACATGTTGATATTTTTTAATACAAAAGTGGTGAACACGAAGTTTATTTGTATTAATTATATTTAAAATGTCACCACAAAATTATTTTGCTATTTTAGAAGAAAGAAAAATAAACTAATCTTTTTATATAGAGATAAAAAAAGGTTAAATTTAATCTTAGAATTTACGCGGTGGATGCGGCGTTACGAATAAACTATCTGTAACCATTTAAAAATAACGGTATTTTTACGTGTCGGTTCCTATTTATTTATCGTTTAAAAAATATTACTATAAGGAAGTTACGGACGTTACACTTAGTTACGGCGGATGGACGGACAACGAAATTATTTTAATTGGGATGCAGGTAGGGCAGCCAACTTTTACGATTATTAGAAGAAATAGTCTGAAATAGAATATATCTGATTTCAAAGGAGATAAAAATCGAGATAAAAAGTTTAAATTTAATCTTAGAATTTACGCGGTGGATGCGGCGTTACGAATAAACTAGCTGTAACCATTTAAAAATGGCGGTATTTTTACGTGTCGGTTCCTATTTATTTATCTTTAAAAAAAAAATGACTATAAGGAAGTTACGGACGTTACACTTAGTTACGGCGGATGGACGGACAACGAAATTATTTTAATTGGGATGCAGGTAGGGCAGCCAACTTTTATTAGAAGAAATAGTCTGAAATAGAGTGTATCTGATTTCAAAGGAGGTAAATAAAGAGCACGGACTTATGATATCATATATTTAAAATTTTTGAAAAGGTTTTTTTTGTTACTTTTTGCAGCACATAACAATTTTGCATTGTTTTTAAAAGAATTGTACGACTCCAAACATTCTAAGTTTACTTTTTCTAGCGACAAAATAAACGTAACCTCAAAACTACTTGTGACATTGACATCACAGATTGACATTAGTGGCTGCATTCAGAAATTTTAAAAGTAAATAGTCGACATTTTTGGTTACGATAATAGGTATCCATCATATATGCGTGACTGGCACTAAGTATAGTAAGCGTTGTGTAAAGAATAGTATTCTAGCGACATCTATTAGTGGTATTCAATTCAATTTATTTATTTATTCGATAATATGTACATTACATACTTAAATTTAACGCACACATATTATGAAGGTATATCTATATATAATCAATTAAAAATAACATGTATAATCTGGTCAAAGGTGTAGGAGAATCCTGCTTCGGAAAACCCCTTCAGACACATGGAATATATCAATATCCAAAGCGATTTTGTTCAGCATAGCTGTGGCTCTTCCAACAGGCATAACCATTGGCAGGTTGGTCCTGTATATTGGAATGTGAAACAATCTATGCTAACGATGTCTAAGGTAATTATCAGGAACATACAAACCAATGCTCGGCATAATTTCAGTATTGTCGATCATACCGCGCAACATTCGATAAAAATGTGTAATCAAATACACATTCCTTCTAGTCTCTAAACTATTGTATAGATAACTAACTAACTAACTTACCATTACGCCGTTTCCCCGTGGGGGTAGGCAGAGAGGATAGAGCGCCATACAACTTTCGCTTCGTCTACATTCATACATCTTCGCATGCAAGCTCGACGGTTGTTCAGGCTTCTAACAGGACCATCTTCCAGTATCTGGTTAATCTGGTCATGCCACGTCTTCCGTGGTCGCCCTCTCTTTCTGGCGCCGTCAACACTTGCATCATATATCTTTCTTACCATTCTTTCCTCATTCACTCGCTCAACATGCCCAAACCACCTGAGCGACCCTATTTTTATTCTATGTATTATGCTACGATCAGCTTTACATTCATTCCTAATATCTTCATTCTTTACTCTATCATACATGGATTTACCAGACATACGTCTAAGGGACCTCATCTCCACTGCATTCAATCTACTTTCGTTCCTCTTCTGTTCTGTTGTATAGATTATAAATTATTATAGATTATAGAGTACGCCTACATGACATAGAGTACAATACTCTATTTGAGAGTACGGTTGGCAACCCTAGATGCAGGTGTCAAGTCTGCAACGGGAGAGAAAGCAAGCTGCGTTCTTGTTGCTACGGCGTGCAGTCGTTTGACGTCATCCATCCGTTTTGACTGGTACTCGGAGCCGTGGTCACCGCCACAAGAATGATATGACTATGAAGGACTCGGTATTAATCTGGACGAGTCGAGTGCGGAAAGTTAGGGAAGAGTGGCTGACCTTTTGCCTGACCTCCTGATGGCAGTGCAGCAGTTCTACTGCTTTGTTTTTTAAGGGGGGGGGGTAAGGTTAATTCGTACAAGAAAAGGCATGTTTTTGTGAATTTTTTGTGATGACACAGTAAAATCTCTTTATTAAAACCAATAGTACATTAAAGTATGAGATTTGAAGAATATTGTGTAAAATTTTCAAGAAGAAATATTAAAAAATACGGCAATGGCAGCAATTATTCGGACGTGTCTCGGAAAAAAGTAGAATTGCGGTGTCCATCATAACTTGGTGCTAGATCACCTTAAATCAAAAAATCAAAGTTCATTCGTTAGATAATAGGTTTTTCCAGGTAACGCTGGGAGGGTTTTTTGAAATTTCAATTTTTCAATTTTTTGGAACACTTTGAAGGGAAAAACGCAATTTTTTGCGAAAAATATCAACTAATTTGTTATTAAAAAATAAAAATTAATAACAAATTTGAAAAAAAGTCTCCAGCGTTACCTCGTAAATTATGTACAAAAATAGTGTTCAAAATTTCAAAAGGATCGGTGCAGTAGTTTTGAAGTTATGATGGACACCGACTTTGAAAACGTGAGATGTGGGGAAAAGGCTTTAAAGTTTTGCACACTGTAAAATTCAAAATAAAACTCAACACTTATTTTATACTTACACATAATCGTCGATGCCATGTTCACACAGCAAAGAGCTTTCATCATCAGCATCTTTTTGTCCTTGTCTACGCAAAACTCTTCTAATACAATAGCACGTCCGGTAGTCCTCAGGTGAGCGCGTGTCTTAGCTGCCCGAGCAGGTATAGAAAATCAGTCTGAGTATCGCTCAAATGTTCATAATTTCGTCAATTTTGCTCCGATTGACTTGAAATTTTGACACAATATTTTTGCGATGTTATACATTCATTTAAAAAATTAAAAATAAAATGCAAAAAAAAAAGTTTAAAACCTTACCCCCCCCCTTAAATCGAGATAAAAAGTTTAAATTTAATCTTAGAATTTACGCGGTGGATGCGGCGTTACGAATAAACTAGCTGTAACCATTTAAAAATGGCGGTATTTTTACGTGTCGGTTCCTATTTATTTATCTTTAAAAAAAAAATGACTATAAGGAAGTTACGGACGTTACACTTAGTTACGGCGGATGGACGGACAACGAAATTATTTTAATTGGGATGCAGGTAGGGCAGCCAACTTTTATTAGAAGAAATAGTCTGAAATAGAGTGTATCTGATTTCAAAGGAGGTAAATAAAGAGCACGGACTTATGATATCATATATTTAAAATTTTTGAAAAGGATTTTTTTGTTACTTTTTGCAGCACATAACAATTTTTCATTGTTTTTAAAAGAATTCTAGGACTCCAAACATTCTAAGTTCACTTTTTCTTGTGACAAAATAAACGTAACCTCAAAACTACTTGTGACATTGACATCACAGATTGACATTAGTGGCTGCGTTCAGAAATTTTAAAAGTAAATAGTCGACATTTTTGGTTACGATAATAGGTATCCATCATATATGCGTGACTGGCACTAGTATAGTAAGCGTTGTGTAAAAAAGAGTATTTTAGCGTCCTCTATTAGTGTTATTCAATTCAATTCAATTCAGAATATTTTGAGTTTGTTCAAATCTTTCAGAACAGTGCTGGATTTATGTCACAGAGACATTATTAATCAATTAGTGTATATTATAGATATCTCACAGAGACGAAACTGTATTAATTATGGGAAAGTAGGTATAGAAGTCATTTTTGGGTGTAACAGGACTTATGACCTGTCTTTAGGTAGGCTTAAGTGATCACTTTACACAATTGTAACATTCACCATTTCCACCCATGATAGAATATACCATGCTTATTCATTTTTGGAAGTTGTATATATGTTCAAATTGCGTGAAGCTTTCGTATATGAGTTGTAAGCGCTTTTTGCATGCGGCCTGTACAAAGCCATTTTGATTCCCCTAAATCCCCACAGATGTCGCTAATGAGAAAATCTACAATTGATTTTACGGAATTTTGAAT
>JADDOH010017470.1:0-38151 GCA_016648135.1 Agrypnia vestita
ATTGCAAGCCGATACTTAACCACAACACCAACATTCAAGACAACACATCAGCCCTGATGATGGACCCTGCAATGGGATCCGAAACGTCGGCCCGAAAGGTCGTAACAACACGGCATAATACCCCAGTAAACACAAACTTGAAGAAACATAAAGCCTGCTTTACACGCCCGCGTGCAGAAATAATAAAGGCTTATAAGAAATAATAAAGGCCCGCACCTACTTATCCGGCAGATATTTAATTATAGAGTATTTATGAATTGTGGTGCTTCTCCCTATCATGAGCTTTTAGCAGATAGATATTTTCGTATAATTTTTCAGCAATGTCTATTTGAATAGGCCAATATCGTTACAGGTCGCCAAGACGCATGTGTGGATATTTGGTCGGTAGAGTAAGAAATGAAAAAAATAGAAGAGAATGTAATGCTGGCTGTAGCATCGTAGATAGAATAAAGAATGGATCTCTAAGATCATGTGGAACGTATGGGCGAGGAGAGAATGGTTAAGAAAATATATCAGGTGAGTGTCGAAGACAGCAGGAACCGAGGGCGTCTGCACAAGACCTGGATGAAACAAATATTGGAAGACAGCTTCAAAAATCTTAGTGGATGAGAAGATATATACGTACGAATCAAATGTGATGTGCCACGATAGAATAATTTGGCGTTCTACCCTTGCGGAGAAACGGTGTTATGCTTTGATAGTTAGAGCAAAACCCTGGTTACGCGCCTTTATTTAGCCTCACTTGTCTGTCTATCAGGGGTTGAGACAAATCTTGCAATTCTGCGACGCAACATTGATTTAATACACGATTTGTAATCAAATATTGATTCAAGTCTATGATGCAAGATATAAATAAAGTTAGACTTACCTTAATACGTTATATTTTAATATAACACGGAATACGTGTCACATTAATATTCTTACTATTTTCAAATTAAGCTAAACGCTTATGCTATGAAAATAGAACTAACTTGCTGATATGGAGTGAGATTCGAACCCGCGACCTTTGGATCACGAGGCGAGAGTCCATACCACAAGACCAACAAGCTACTCATTTACTTTATTATGTTCTATTTACTACTGTTATTATTTATGTATTTTATTTTAACATGTGATATGGATCAATATAGGAGTGGAAGAAAAACGCATATCAATTACAGAATAATTACACATTTACTTTACAGTTAAATTACATAGTTCAGTTTTCAGAAACCTCGGGCGGTACTGCATTTGGCAAGCGGGGTCGCTGTTCCTTTTATACACTTCCGCGACGCGTTGGGGTAGTGTGCATCGGCCGGCCGGCAGAGTGGGGTTATTTTGTATCGTTTGATTGACGTCGGTGTTATTCGTTATGAATTCCAACCACATCACATGCTTATATTATTATTATGTAGGTACTACTCCAAAATTATTTTTATGTGAATTATATAGGATATTAGTTAACTATCTATTTACACTCTCATACATTTATACATATCTTTTTCTTATATCTGTAAATATTTCCAAGCAAATAAATAAATAAATCAATATTGACCCAATTCCTGACCAATAATTAATCGCTCAGAAATTTGGCAGAGACGGATGACAATACGATAATCATTAATTTGTTTTACAAAATCAGAATTATCATTTTTGGACTTTGAAGTTCGCGGTTCTCGTAATCGCGAGATTTCTCTTGAACGTATCCACGAATAGCGAAATCTGTATTTACTTACTATACGTCAATATTGTGAACGCTGGTGCATTCACGTCCGCCGATAAAACGGCTGTTCTACTTACCGACTCGCACGATTTAGCGCGTGTTTGGCGCCTTTTTACGGCGCAGTCAGGGAAAAGCTGGAAATGGATGCACGGCCGGATGTGGCGAATAAAAGTCATTGATTTAAGTCATTTCACCTGGCCCAAATAGGAATTTATCTGCGGAAGCCTCGTGGGATGGTAAGGCAATAAAATCTCTGGAGATCGGCCGTTATTTGCTCACGTGGAAACCTGCACGCATTACGTTTAATAGCGTTCGAAGAATTATTTTAGAATTTATTTACTTTAATTGTAATACATTTTTAAAGGGTATAAAAATATAAATAAATATATGGATTATCAAAACATACATTACTTCTCCTCTATAAAAGTCGGGGACTTGTGTATAGCGGAGGAATATAATATTTGGGTCATTTTCTTTTTTGTTGTAGTTAACCTGTCCCTGTCCATTTTCCTGACGTAGTGGTATTTAAAAATATTAGTTTTTGTTTTGTTTAATAATATAGGTTTGATGATACCTTCTCATAATAACACGATCTAAAATTTTAGAAACTATAAAGAAATGAGGTTTTAATTGTATTTAATAGACAATAAAATTACATTTATGTTGTGACAGAGTTGTTTATTATTGTTGGGATTTTGTACCAAACAAGACAATAAAAAGAAGAATGACCCATTTTTGTTTTATAGCAACTTATTCAAAACAATAAAATAACAACAAATGTAGTAAAGAAAAAAGTTAATAATGGTAAAATCTAAATTATAAAATTTGAATGTAGAGAGCGAAGACGTAAGTCTTGACAACTTATTGAAAAACATGCGTTTTACTACTCCGTTACGCCATTACGGAGGAGATCCGTGATTCGAATCCCGGTAGCAGCCAAATATTTTTTCGTGGATTTGATTTTTCTGTATGTCATTCTAATTGATTAATTAATAAATTTGGTTTTAAAGTAAGACTATTTTACCAAATTTCCTATCTATGAAAATGGTGTTACCAATAGCTTTTTTTGATTTTTAAATTTGAAAACAAAATATTTTTTCTGAGATTGTTATGTAATTTTGAAATGTGATAATTTAAACAACCGGCATTCATCCTACATCATTACCTACGTAGGAAAATTAAATTTGTACTGTTTGTAATATTTCGAAGGAGAACATGTTTTTCAGGTGAAAAGGGACATTTAGCGTGCTTGTTCTTGTAATCTAAAAAAAGGTAACCCCTTTTTGGTTGTTAGAAAAACTGTCAATGTTCTTTTCTGAACTTTTAAACTTATTTGTATTCTGACAACGTCACATCATTTGCAAACATTTTTCGAGAGATTTCAGGGGCTGAATGTGTTGTGTATGTAAGTTTTTATTCAATAAAAATATGTTAGCATAGCGGGTGGGCGGAACTACACGAAAACGAAATGATTTCCATTATCACAAATTTAAAATATTCAATTCAATACGAATTCAATTTTTTTTGGACGGAAAAACTTTTATTATGTTGGGCGCGAGGTCTTGTCGCGTGTGTTATATTTAATTTAGTTTTTAACTCGGTTGTACAGTGGTATTTGGTAATGCGATGATTTTGGGCGTTACGTCTGCTAAAATCAAGATAGCGTGAAATTAGTAACACAGCCCTTCAAAATAAATAGACAAGAACTAATGCAGATTCCTTCTCCACAAATTAGCACCACGTGTGCCAATGCCTTGTTTAAAATAATTACTACGAGCTTGTACATTTTGAAACAATTATAAAATGTTTAAACCAAAAACCATATAAAGTATTATGCCCTTGTAAATAAGTAATAGTAATGAATTAAATTTATTATAAAGAATATATATCTGACTACAGTAGGTATGTATTGTACATAATGTGTATATAGAGTAGGAGCCAGCGACCGACAGAATTATATTATAGTATCAAACCTGAAATATTTTCTCTAGATATGCTGTAAGAAGGTTTGGATATTATCATATTTGAGTTCGAAAGATTTTTTATTTATTAATCGACGCCCTAGTGGGCTTTTACAGTACAAGAAAATTAAAAAGATTTTATATATCTAACGTAAAACACATTTTACAGTAAATAATTAAAAAATAATAATATAAATAAACGTATTTAAGGTAAATGAACAATTTGAAATATAACAATGTATAATAAAATAAAATAAACAGTATTATAAAATAAATTAACAATAGAAATGAACAATATATATATAAATATATAAACGATAATTAGTACACAAGCAAACAGTAATAATTAGAACCCTTTAACAAATTAGTAATAGAGTAAAATGAAGATAATTAAACCAAGATACCGGATAAATAAGATAAGAAGATAAAATAAACCAAAAAAATAAATAAAAATATAAAATCAAAACATATTTAAAAAATAAATGAACAATAATTAGGACACTTTAAAATAAATAAATGTATATAATTTACGGGGAACAAAACATAAGTAAAAATTTATTCCATTAAACTGTAATTAATTCTATTGGTATATTGTAAGTCTAAGTATTTCTTTAATTCGGGTATGCTCCTACAACAAAAAATGTCTATGAATTCCAAAAAATTGTTTCCAAGGCGATGCATGTGTGTAAACGGTGAATTTAATGCATAGTTATTCCTGTGGTCCGTACAATTTTTTTTGGCAGATAAAAGATGATATAGGTATAAAAAAATGTCTGCCCATTAGAATCGGTTTTTCCTGAATTTTAATTGCTAAATTTTCAATTTTACAATATTGAAAATTTATATTAAATTGTCAGTTTACACTGAGGCCGAATTCAGAGTCAATGCTTAAATGATTTAAAGATTAAGGTACACCTTAATAGCGTAAACCTTTAAATCATCTAAGTTTTGCTTCTGAATTCGAGCCTGAGTATTACGAGTATGCTTTACTTGTCGAATGTTTTTTTCTTGTTTACTTTTGTGCTATTTCATCATTTCATTTTACTTGACAGATTTAATATTTTTGTATGTTAATTTTTGTGCTACTATTTCACTTTATTCGTCTTGACAAAATTTTCAATAAATGTTTAAAATAAATTTTATTCACTATTGATAACTGACCTATTTGTTAAAAAAAACACATAAAACCACCTTGTGCATAAGAGCATTGCACTTCCGACTGAGTCTAGCCAAGGTGAGTTCCCGATGGGAAGTAGAATGTCCTCCCATGCATATATAATTGAATGGAAATTCATTTTTTCACAAAATACCACTACAAATTTTGTGTATATTAATTTTACTATTTCAGGCCGGATACTATAACGTAAATCTGGCGGCTGCTGGCTCATAGTCTAATATGTTATGTCACAAGATACAAAATTATAATTTTTAAGGTCTCTCTTAGCTTGGAGACTAAGGGATGATTTCTAATATTTTTTAAATTATTTATTCTTCCACAATTTATGAAATGTGATCGCGCCCTTCAATTTTTTTAAATTTGAGGTGACCTCTCAATTTTTCAAGTCACTGTAAAAAAAAATATATGTTGTGTATTTAGTACCTGGTACAGATGTGGTATTATAAATGAGAACGTTTGAATTCTAGGGAAAAATACATTACAATTTTTGTACACGTATTCGTACATTCTTGCCTAACAGGATTATATTATAAATCAGTGTTTCCCTACTTCTAATAAATTTAAATTTTGTTTTTTTTTTCATTTCCAAAAAAATAATTAATTAACGCTAAAAGTGGACTGTGCACTGAATGGCGTTCGGAATCTAATTTTCAAATGAATCATTTAAATTTCAAACGTGCAACCTATTAACAACGAAAAATATTTTTGAGTGGTCTCTGTTGCGCTAGTAGCTATACATGCGCGCTGGCGAGACAGACAGAATTCACTTGCTGGATTCTCAACGTGGCAGCACACCTGACGCCTGTTCATGTACACTCATATATTTTTAATGTGTGGTTCGTGCCAGCTTTTACCAATATATCTACACGTAAGTACTCTTCAGTAAGTAGCAAAATTTTATTATTTTAACAGTGTTTGTTTGTGTTTGTGATGTCGAGAAGGTTGGTAATTACTGTTGTATCATTTTTCGGGCAATTCTTTTTCAATTTTCTCGTCACGTTTATTATGGAGGTACTCTTTTTAATCGCATTCGTACTGAATAAATTAAAATTATTTCGGCACGTATTGGTATTTAAAAAGAGGGCACCTACGCGTCACTCGATATTATAATCGCACAAAGCTACTGTCAGAAATATTGTCGCTTTCATTAAATCTACCCACGTTATATAAACTTTGAACCGTGTTGCCATTGTATGACACTACTCTTTGAGAATCTTTTGAATAATTTTTATTTAAAAAAGTATTTCAATGAATTTTTCGAATAGTCTATACTGGTACAACAAGCGCTTTACCAGTACAACAAATTAAACATATGCGTTTATTTGTGGGTTGTCACGATTAATTCTATACTTCGGGTAGGTAATATTTGCATTATATAATATTTATATCGAAAAAAGGTCGTGTGTTTGACGCATAATAAATTCGATAATATTATTTATAATTAGCTGTAACCCGTCAAAAACGACGGAACATTGGTTCGCGTCTTTGCCAAGCCCTGGTATACATTTATACTATCGTCTTGGAGAGGCGGCCATAGCAACATGCGTGAGGCGGTCGGTTCGGGTTTGGTGGCCCGTGGTTCAAGCCCCATCTCCGGCCGTTTAATTTGTTTTTTTAGCCGTGAATTACAAAGTTACACAAACTTACGGGGACAGACAGGTAGATGGACAGACAACGAAATTGTTGTGTTTAATATCTTTATAATAAAGCGGAAAGGTCACTTGTCTGATGCAACAATAAGTCTAGAACGGTGCGCTCTAGAGTCGTGATATTTACATGGCAAATTACATCAGAAATTTCGATAAGGTCGATGCGACTATTTTCAGCTTTTCAATGCTATTTTCATCATTAGATATGAAGCTTTAAAATAACCAATTGATTGTCAAAATATAAGATACCATAATATTGTTGATTTCATATTTACGACAACAATTTAAAAAAAAAAGTGTAGATATATTATTAGCTGACTCGCTTTAAATCAGTAAGTTGTGATCTTGATTTGTTTTGGCATTTTTCTTTTTTACAAGTATCAATTTTTTCACTGATTTTCGGTATACAGGGTGTCTGATAGCCAGTAGCGAAAACTTTACATAATCGATATACCTAAGTTACTGTAATGATAATTCAATGTTTTGCAAAAAATAAGTCAGAAATATTGAAAAAAATGCAATCTTTGAAATTGCACATCTCGATAACTATTGATTGATTGCTTGAACATTTTCGACTCATTGCAACTAGCTATGAGACACCTGTATTGTATTGTTTATACTTTTTAATAATAATTTTTATTATATTATTTTCATTACAAAAAAAAAATCAATTAATCATCTCCCTAGACGTCGCATGATTGTATTAATATAAATTTTTAAACAATATGTAAATATCAATTATCACAATCATGCCAAAGAAGTAGGTATAACTATAAATATAACACTTTTTTTTTATTCTTAAAAGTAATTACTCTTACAGTAACGCTTTTCATCAAAAAAAGTTACGTAGATACCTATTCAATATTTGAGTCCATATTTAAAAATCATAAATTTTTCGAACGTCAATTATTTTTTTACATTCTATTATCTACTTGTCTACTATCCGGTTGAATTTTTATAAAACGAGATTTTTTTTTAAGTTTCCAAATTTCGATTTGTGTACTGAAAGATGGCGAGTTCTGTGGTGACCTTTGAGAAACCGGTACCCCACGTGGAGTTCGCGGACTGGACTTCTGCTCTCCAGGAGTTGCAGCAGAGTTCGGACAAGAAGAGGCAGTTCGCATACAACTTCAGACACTCCGCAAGAACCTTGAGGAATGAGACGAAATTGAAGACGGAATATGACACATATAGAAATGATAACCGTTTGGCTGACAGGTAACGATTTGTTTTCTTTTCGGTATATAAACATGCCACAAAGAATTAAGACGCCCTTAAATCCCGGGCAACGCCGAATTCAGACGCCTAGTACAACTAATTGAAAGCTTATGAACTTGATAAATAAAAGGTAATGATAGTGATAACAGACAGAGCGAAGGAGCTTAGGAAACTACGATGGAGTGACAACGTCCTCAAAGGTATCTCTGCCTTAGACCTTCGAAACTGGAGAGAGCTGGCACTAGACCGAGATGAGTGGAAGAAAATTATTGAGGAGGCCAAGACCCGCCAAGGGTTGTAGTGACAAGAATGATGATGATGATGATGATAGTGATAAAAATGAATATCTTCGTCTTACTTAGACCTATGTAGTCTGTTCTTCAGAGGATAGCGCCTCCTGAGAGGTGGATTCCCAGCTGTCCTTCCATATTTTAGGAGGTCTTCCGCGAGTTTCTGTCTGATGCTGTCTATTCTCTGGACATTACTACCAGTCCCTCCTTCGCTACCTTAGTTGTTTACTCCATCTTTTGTACTCCAGTTTACTCCAATTACTCCATCGTATCCTCAGCCTTATATACTCTCTTGTTCTGGTTTCCTCACGTGATCCTTCAGCGTCTTGCCTGCTATCATCTTCGGTGTCTTCATCTCGGAAGTCCTAAATATTTGTTTAGTCCTAATTGTGTCTGCCCTTGCTCCAATGCCGTATGTGATTATTAGTCTTACGCATGCTTTGTAGATTCTCATCTTGCTCTTGATGGCCGTATCCTTATTCTTCCAAATTGTGGATTTTGATTGGGCTTGTATTTCTTTACACAGATCAGCTCCTCCAACCAGGTCTATGTCTAGATATCTGAAGGTGTCTACCTGTTCTATGGGTTTGTTTTTTACAGTCAAGTAACATGTTTTAGATGTTTTAGAGAAGGTCATACGTTTAGTATATTCGATAGCGATTGCCATGTTATATTTCTTGTTTGTTTGTGCATTGTGTGGTCTGTCAAGCATTATTTGTAAGTCATTATATTTCTCCGCTATGATTACAGCATCCTCTGCTATGCAGACTACACTAACAACCTCTCTCAATTAAAATATTCTTAAAATTGAAAAAATCTCTATCACAAATGAAAGCATTCTTAAAAAGTCATCTTGTTGTAATATCGCAATGATAGATCGCAGATCGAAATGGCGATAGTTATTATAGGTCAGGGTACATAACAAGTTATTGGGTCATTGACCATGATGGTGACGCTTCTTTGCAGAGTTAAATTTATTCTTTCATCACATACATATGTGCACCTTGACATGGCCAAAGTATTTAAGTGAAGAATAACGCGTTTAAGTTATTCAAAAATCATGTAAAAATACTACAAATTTGTATATTTTTTTTAAATAAGCTGAACTTCTAACGGGATCCAACATAAGAAATCCTTCTACTAAACATTATTTTATTCATGAAGGTTCTGTAGTTGTGACGTACCTATCTATTTTTTAAGAAAAAACATACAAGCGAATAACCATTAGTCCACTATTCTGAGAGAAATATAATAAAGGTTCGCCATTTTGGATACTTTTTTGCAATACACATTTACAATACTGCGACATTATTATGTTTTTTCGCGATAGACGTTACTTTAGATAAATAATTCTTCATTCTGCCTGACTTATTTTATTAAAAATAGTCTTGTATTCAAATAGTGTATTAAAGGGTGTCACTTTCTTACCTTCCAGAATTCAGGAGTTGCTTCACTGGAGGTCTACATCGCAGGAATTGCTGGATCAAGTTGTCAGAGAACTAGAGTCTTTGAAGGATGAAAAGGCTGAGACAGACAGAGAACTGGAAGCTCTCAATACGTTCATTTTTATAACATCGGATTGTCTTTCGAGCAGAGATGCGAGAAAATCTACAGAACTCACCAGCGATCTGGCTAATGTGGAACTTAAAAAGGTAATTACTTGATATTATTTGTAGTGTTTGTATGTCTGCTAAATCCTATTACCTTATACCACAAAGTCTCTCATTCAGGTTTTATTATCCACATTTTTTTATGGCTGTGGATATCCGCAAAGCGAGAAAGTCACATTTGTAGTTGAATTTGTTGATATATTATATGTGGAGTATAAAGCAAAAAAAAACTAAACCCAGGTATATAACATTATAATTAGGTCAGTACTGATTTACGCTGCTGAAACTTGAACCCAGCGTTAAAACCAGTGTGACCAGTGATTCGTGACGGTGATATTACAACACGAACAGGGCGAGTACATTGCGACTAGCAGTGATACTAGCGAAAGTGAATAAAGGGATACTGGGGCGAGAAGTTTCTACGAACGAACAATGAACGGAGTTTACTAGAATGTGATCAAAGTAATAGGAACAGCGTTAATAAGTGCGAATTAAGGAACAGTACAATGGTAACTGTTTTAGGGTTGCGCATAATTAAATTACGTAATAAGTGTTTTACTGAAATATTGACTTATTGTATTTCAAACAGGAATTATGCGTTGAAGACATGAACAAAAAAATGCTGACAGAGTATTGTCAGATGGCCTGGGAAACGATTAACAGCTTAGAGAAGTTAAAATTTGATTTGACTCTGGATATCACGAATAAAACAGAGACCATTGCCATAGACTACGACCAGCTGACACTGAATAAAGATTGTGCCAATATTGGATTGAAGCCAGACCCCTTAAGGAACCCGAAGCAGTAAGTCCCACATATATTTTTACAAATATTAATGTTATTTTTTTTAATAAATAGAGATGCGAATACGGAATACGTGTCGCATCAATATTCTTACTACTTTCAAACTAAGATAAAAGTTTGTGCTATGAAAATAGGATTAAATTGCTGGTGTCTAGGAATGGGGCTAGAACCACAGACCACCAGATCACCAGGCAAGCATCATGATTACTACACCAACAAGCTCTCTTATATACCTAAGTAATATGTTGAAGTGGTAGTTAATAATATCATCTCGTCGTCATACTATTCTCTATTGTATTATGTTTTGGTATCTTCAAACATCATCCGAATTTTGTTTCCAATTTAAACAGTGTCTTTTTCTGCTGCTTATTCTAATAAAATATTTTTGAAAATGTTCTAAAAAATAATCATTCGAAAAGTATTGAATACATATGCAAAATTTGTTTAAAAATCTTATATTGTATCGAACCTCGAGTGCAATACTATAATAGCAGATGTGCATAATATGCATTCTGAGATGATTTGGTTTAAAGTTTTTTGTTCTTGTAATTTGTAACGTTCGCACTGCATACTGCGTTTTTGAAGCAATAGGGTAATTTCACATTTTAAGGATATCTATGAAAATATATGAAATAGATTTAGAAAAATAGATTATATTTCTTAACTCAGTATGGATGGTGTGGGATAATGTTTTCATTCATAATTTTTGTAATAAAAAATCTTAATAAATACGCTTCCTTCAAAACGCGATGTGATTGGTCGTGACGTTGTTTGGCAAGAATTAAAGACAAACATACGTGATCATTTATCTTCTCGTCTCGTCTCGTCTCATCGCACGACACCACTCTTGTCTTAAGGGAGCACTCTTAGGGCACAGTTATAAATAATTTATCGGGAGTTTTCAGGAAAGAATTTCTACATTTGGGTACAATGTTTACAATACTTTTTCCCAGACATTATGGATGAAATACAAAAAAAAGCCGTCTTGTTTTGTAAAAAAAACGGGCTTGTTTTGTAAAAAAAACGGGCTTGTTTTGTAAAAAAAACGAATGTCTAAATACGCGAATGTGCTGTCACGTGGTAAAAGTCAGATTGACATGAAAACTGCCAAATTACGACACTTACGAAAATAAGCGTTTTAGCGGGAGTTTAAAATCGTGATTTTAAAAATCGTTTTTTGATGTTAATATACATATTTAAAAATTTTTTTCATAAACGTATTTTTTATTTTTAAGATTTTTCTATTAAAAAAAATATGTGAAATTACCCTATTACAATAAAGATTCAATTCCCTCACTAGTTCCATGTCGAACGAGCAGTGGATGAATAACCAAAAGCACTTTCAATCGGAGGGAGAGAGAGGGCTCCGGCTGGCGCTGGGAGCCAGGGAGCAGCTGTTCCTGGCGAGGAAGAAGGCCAAGAACACCATGAGGAGCCAGTGCGACGCCACCGACTACGCGCTGAGGAGGAGGATCTACGAGACGAAGAGGGCGCACACGGAGCTCAAGTGGCAGAAGGGGAAGGCAAGAAAATTGAGCGTCAGGCCGCCAGGCGAAAGTGGCGTCGGTGTGTGTGTGTGTGTGTGTGAAGTATTAATAAGCATTCGGCTTGCAATAAGGTGATTAATGATCTTTTAATTATACTATAATTTGTATCTAACTTATATACATTGTTAAATTATTTCATTAATTTTTACCTTTTACCTAGCGAAAATTAGAAATATAACTTTTTACAAGATTTTTTTCATTTGAATTGTATAGAAGTGAATGCATTTTTCGTAATCGATATAAGTTACTGTAATGATAGAAAAATTGAGAATCTGGGTCTGGTTGCTTTAACATTTTCGACTCAACATCTGGGCAGGAATCCACCTGTTAAGTTTTTGCTGCTAGCTATGAGACACCCGTATGTGGGGTATAAAAGCAATGGCAGCGATACCTATCCAAAAAAAATAATGCAGTCGTCGAGGATTACTAATTTATAATGTACCGAATTCGAGATTTTATAGGAAACGAAGCCTATAAATTTAAATAGGAAACATGATTTTGGAAGGGATAGATACCTACATAAAATCTAAAATTCAGTACAGTTTAAATTAGCTATCCTCAGTGACTGCACTCAACATATTTTTTTGGATATTGCTGCCTTGCTTTGATACTCTTCATGTGAAGTGAAAAATTAAATAAAAATTAAAAATTAAAAAAAAAAATCTATGAGTAAAGCAGTAAAACATTAACAGATGCCACTATAAAAGTAGTCAATCTATCATGAAATACATCTGCCAAAGAGGTTATAACCTCTTTGACATGTACAAACTCGCTGTGCTCATTGCCCAGTCTGTGTAGTCTCAGCAGTGATGAATGTATGTGGTAATTAGTTTTCGTATTATCGTATTAGAATATATCTTTGTGGATGATGGATGCCTGGGCCAACTTTGTTGGACTTAATAACGAACTCTCGGGAAGGACCTCCTTTTAAGGAAAGGACTTAATGTCCTGACAAAGCGGTTGTTTTTCCACAGATGGAGGACAACATGGGCAAGCTGATAGCTGAGATGTCCACGCTGCAGGCAGCCATGTTGGCCAAGAACAACGCCCAAAAATTGGCCGAGACCCGCCTGGAGAACAGGTGCTACAGACCCGCGGCTGAGCTGTCCATGGACCCGGCTGACGAAGAACTCAAAAAAGAAGTCAAGTCCGTCGCGGGAACGATCAAGTTGCTCAGAGAAAAGTTTGATTTGGCCAAGTACGTGAAATTCGTGCCGTCTATAAATCACGACCTTTACATTAAATGGCATTTTTTTAAATAATTGATAATTTACCTACACATATTTTTTTAACAAAAAAAAACCCACTAATCCTCGAAACTGCTTTACCAGTAGATTTTCAAACAAGGTAAAATAACAAAGTACCGTAAGTTTATATACATAAAGAAAAAAGATAACAGGTTACTGATCATAACAAATTCACTAAACATTGCCAAAATAATACCTTGGTTTGAGTTTTCTGGGATATTTTGGCGTGTTTCTACGACTTTTCTGGCAGATCTCATTGCAGGGTCCATCAACAGGTTTGACGTATTGTAATGTGTGTTTATGAAGTTGTGGTTAAGTATTGGCTTGCAATACCATGTCGAAAGCAGGGTGTATCATTGTCTAAGTACTGGCTGGCAATACTGACGGAGCTAGTAATGAAAACTTCGGTGATGATCATTGGTGGAGTTGGTGAACGTTACATTGTGTGAAGTGATCGCTTAAGCCAGCAAACAATAGGTTTTAAGTCATTTAAGCGCCCAAAAAATACTTCCACACATACTTTTCTATATGTATAGGTACGTCTCTGTTAGATATATTTTTGTCTACAATTTACCTTAATTCAAATTGTTTTTTCACAGAACCACGTACAACGATCTCGAGAACATGTGTTTGCGTATAAGCGTAGACCTCGATGACAAGACAAATACGATGGAAATAGATCAGAGGGCGTTGGAGATGAGAGATGCGGCCAGAGACGCGTCATCGGACAGCCAGGCTGACAGGAGCATAGAGCTCATCAGCTTCCAAAGCCGTGCTACCCAGCAGGATTAGTCCAGTAATTGATCTTGTGCTGTTACATATATGTAAACCCACAGAGCTACCATTGCAACATGATTATTTCGTTCCAGTTATATATGTATATAGTAGCTAGGTTCCATTTAATACAATTTGAACCTTGCTAGCATAATATTCTCACGGTCGCTTAAATATTTGTGAACTTTTGCTACAAATTTTGGATCCTTGTACTTCAAATCCTTTGCTTTGTATTAAATCGACATCAGCTCTGAAGATCCGATTAGAAATACGTATAAGTAATGATAACGGAAAGGTTCAATTCCACGAAAGATGAAAAAAATTAGGCTATTAATTATTATTTCATCGTTTAAAATTACAGTCACTCCTCACTTAACGACAATCTCGTTTAACGACCGTTTTCGTGCGTCTACAAACATTGCTACTACATAAAATTATAAGAGAACTATCATCAAATCAGCGCGTAATGACGCTCAATATTATGAGATGTGTCGCGATGTCTACATCGAGCACCAAATAAGCGGCCATCGACCTACATATCGCACCCCGAATGCAAGACTATCCACCTTTCCAAAAAAGAGGTTTTTGACTACAGAATGTCATATTTTGTACGTTGTTAGTCCTTCTACGTAGTCCAAAAGATCCTCTTTGTATAACTTTCCATTTTTGTTGCACATTGAAAAATGGAGCATTTGCATTTGATACATGTTTCTTTATATCGATAACAAAATAATATCCCTTTTAAAAAGTGATTGTTTTGTTATAAGGAATATGAAAACATTAATGATATTCGGCCCGATTCGGAAAATAGCAATATTTGGATTTTAAGACTGTTATCCCAACACTTGATAGACGAGAAAAAAAAATAAACGAGATATAGGTCGTACCCAAATAAGCAGATTTGTGTATTTTCACATATCTCTCTCAAATAAATTACCTTTATTTGCGGTGTCCGATGTCTGCAATGCCTTTAGAAAAGTGATATCTCCAGTGCCAAGAAGGCTAAGAAGAAGAATAAGAAATCCAGGCGGTCTGGTCTGACAGAGCTTTAAACGGATTACCGAAGTACCCATCGCAAACGTAACCTCACAAATTTCAAGTATCAACTAAAATTACATAAAATAAATACTAATGCTGTATTTAAACCTTAAATAAAAAAGATTATTTCGTATATGCACTTATCAATTTCTTCTCCCACAGCATCCTGATGTAAAATTATGGCAAAATTATCATTATCGCGTTGGACTCGTATATATATTTTGACGTTTAAAGGATAGCCGTCAAGTCTCGCGTCGCATTTTTGCGTAGTTTACCCCTCTCTCAAGTAGAAACTAAAAAAACAAACACCGACGTATCGTTTATTTTTTGTTTTTATTCTCGTCTATTAAGTGTTGGGATAACAATCTTAAGATCTCAATATTGCTATTTTCAGAATATGGGCTTTTTTTCATGTTGATATGCAAAAGTATCACTTGTTATTCTTACGGTACTGTTGGAATTATTAGAAAAAAATTCTTTTAGCACCACTAACTCAGAATGTATATTTTGGAAAGATGACGTCAGAGAGCAACCTCACCTCTTCCTCATTTATTTGGTCAGCTTTACAAGTGTTTAGTGTGTCATTCGAACTAACGCACTTACAAACTATAAAACTATCTCATATTAGAGGGGTACGTTTACCAACTAATTCGTTTTACGACCTGGTCGTTAAGTGAAGACTGACTGTAAAAAATATTTTTTATTTGATTTTAAATTAATATTTCCAGACGTCTTTTTACAACGAGTATTCCATCTCGCAGTGGCTGCATGATTTCAAACAATTTGTACCGAATAAAAACAATAAATGTGTGATCAGAATAATATTTTTATTTCACCCGAAAACTTTTCACTTTCACGGCCACTTACCGAAAACCTTTCTCATCATAAAATGTATATTACTTTCACAAAAGGTTGTTCTCGAGAAATTTCCATGCGAAAACAATATTTGCAGTGAAAAAAGTGTATGAGAAAATAAAAAGAAGAATATAAAAATATCTCCACCAGAACTTTTATCCCCTTGCTTATTCTTACGGCGCGTTGTACATATTAATGTTCTTCAAAACTATTGATTCATTCGCGATTATTCTTTTTGATGTTTCACTTCTTGATTTATTTTACTTTCAAATTAATCATCACTATTCCATTAACTATGGTGTCAAATTGTCATATGCTTATAGGAGTATAATGATGTTTTTTTCATTTAATTTTTTTTATATTTTGATATACTTACACACTAAAATCATTAATTTTTTATACTGATATCGAAATTTAGTGAATTTTGTAGCAAACTTAATTAATAAAGAGCTCATGCTAGAAACTGTACATACACTTTTAACCGCATTATAAATGTGTATTATATGCGAGGGGGGAATACTTCCGCTGTGTCCCAATTCCCTCGCCTAAAGAAGTGGTTTACTTCATCTCTGTACAATTTTATGCTCTGTAGTGCTCAATTACTTTTGTACTGCGATTATTGTCGGCGCGCAGTTTTTGGAACATCCTGTATATAACGTACATATTAATATGAAATATAATTAATGTGGCGCTCTATCCGCTCTGACTGGCCCCGCGGAGAAACGGCGTGATGGTAAGTAAGCAAGTTGAATGTAAATAAATATTCGTGCCGTTTTGTGTACCTACGAATATTTGCGATTCGGGACATTGATACGAATAAACGATTAAATAAATAGGGAGTTGCTTAATTGGGGGATTTCACACTTCCTACTCGGACATTTTTTTATTTCTTTTATTTTATTTAGTATTTATATATTTTATTTTATTTTATTAAAACTATAATTAATACAGTTTGTTTTTTGCTGTATCTCTCCAAAAATAGACTATCTCGTGTGCTTGGAAGGATTTACACTTTTATACGATTACATATTTTACATACGAGTATACCTATGCCTTTAAAAAAATATGTATCCTATATTTAAAGTTAATTGTGTCTATTTATTTATTTACGCCCATTTTAAAAATATTATAATATGGAAAGAAGTATATAACACAGTATCAGGTATAAGCAGTACATATAAGATATGAAATTATAAATTCCTAGCACGTGTTATATAAAAAAAATATTACATAAAATTCAAGAAGAATAATATACATAAAACGATAGCAGGTATAGGCAGTAAAATATAAAATATATAAATCTTAAGTACACGTATAAGCAGTAAAAGGTATAAGCAGTGAAAATATCTGGTATAGACATTAAAATATGAGTATAATTTTTTTTTGTGATTGTGTGTAATGAAAAAAAATTTTTTTTAAGTGTTAGTTTAATTTCATTTCTATTTCTTTGATCCCAGTTATTTTTTGACTTTTTTAGGAAAGCTATTGAAATTCTTTATTCCTAAATATATATTAATTATGCAAATATTGTTTGGTGTCGCATTTTGGCATTTTAAAATTATTTAAAAATCTTAAAGACGTACTTGTTTCAAATTTTGTACAAATATTTCCTTTAACTATTTGTACAATGGATATTTTTTTGTAAATATTTTCTACTTTTGGAATTGGAAATTTCGTGAAGAGAAGATTGATTTTTTTTTAGTACTACTTTTATAATCGTTCTTTATGTTATAGTTTGCCCCTCCCCACCCGATAATGCCATACTGCAGGAGAGAGTGGGCAGTAGCGAGATACACCATTTTTAAGTTGATTATTATTTTATTTTGATCTTGCCCACCCACACCTGAATTTAGAAGTCACCCCTCGCCGCCGCCCCCGCCAACCCCGCTACTCGGCAGCAGGGGCATGTCCCTCCGCACTCCGTCAACATTAGGGGAAGACGCGGAGACTGGATGCGAATTTATGTACTCATTTTTTACACGTACAAATAAAATAAAACACGCCGCTCGGCGTCTCTCCCAAACTCTTTGTATTTTTAAGGTTATGCGTATCTTTCATTTTCCGCGCAACCAACG
This sequence comes from Agrypnia vestita, assembly GCA_016648135.1. Taxonomy (NCBI): domain Eukaryota; kingdom Metazoa; phylum Arthropoda; class Insecta; order Trichoptera; family Phryganeidae; genus Agrypnia; species Agrypnia vestita. The sequence continues at coordinate 17,948 of JADDOH010017470.1, forward strand.
GGGTGTTTTTATTGACAACAAAATGCGTTCATATTTATATTTATGTAGGTACCTACAGCGAGACCCCAAGAAAACCTTCCCTGCAGGTTGCTGGATTTCACATTTTTTTCACAAATATAATAATGGGACCGCTGTAAAATTGAAATCTTATTTTATTTACTCATAATATAATAATATATTTTAAAATAACAAGAATGTTTTCTCAGATGCTTCCCAGTAAAATTTGTGATGGAAACTACGGTAACTATTGGTGCCATTTAAAATAGCGTTTAGTTTTGTGTTTAATTTCACATTTATTTATTTATATTTATATTTATTCGGAAAACCAACAGCTCACAATAATTAAGTAAATACAAAGAATGTGAAACATAAAAAAGCCAATTACAGGTTTTCACTGGTAGTGACAAAATATCGTATTTGCGTGTGTGCATATAGTTATATGGTATATTTCCTATCATCCAGAATTAGGTGGCACTTCTAATGAATACGTCACGCTACTAGGTAAGGGGACCGCCTGTTATATTGTATACAGGGTGTAACAGAGTCAGTCCATAATACTTTAGTTAGATTCGAAAATTTTCAAGCAACAATGTCCTAACATCAATAGTCTGCCGTGTGGGCGGTTAGTTTCACGAGAGAGTGGGGTAATTTACATGTTCAATTTAATTTACAATTCGCTTATACATAGATTGCACCGCTTAGGTAATCAATCAAGCACTGTTGATATATTTAAAGTTCGTACACCATAGAAAATACAAATCTACTTATCTTATATTTTATAGTTTGCCTGCATACTCAATCTATTATATTTATTGTATTTGTTATGCTAATATTCTTTCTTATATATTTTCTTATGTATGTAATAATTATTGCATTTATATTTCTCATATTCTTAGATATCTATGCTATTTGGACACTTTGTGATTCATATTACATATATGTAAAGCCTAATTCAAGGCGTTTATTATTAATAAATAAACTTCTTTATTTTCTTTATTCTTATTTCTGTCTTATTTTTTGTAGAATGTTAGATTATTTTGAAAATAATTTACTTGAAATATTTTTAATGCATTTGCTTTGATACAAGTCTAATAAAATGTTTAAACCTTTCAGAAATTAGAATCAAATTTTTGCAATTTTTTTCTTTTTAATTAAATTTGAGTAGCGTTGAAGCGAATTAATTTTATATTCGATATAAGTTACTTGAATGATAGTCTAATGATTTACATAAGATAAATCAGAAATATTGAAAAAAAGGAAGCTTTGTCATTTATCCCCCATAACAAGGACATTGTTATTTGAACATTTTTCACTCATAATTTAGGCGTAGAATTACCTGTAAAGTATTGTGGACTCGCTTTGTTATACCACAGTATACTAAGAACAGTAATACGTCTTCATACAAACTGGCCGCTACCCATTAGAATGTGTGCGTGCGTGCTCGGCCCCGTGTACGCACGCACTGTGACGCACACATTGACATAGAATATGGGGGCACAAGGCGGCGGCAGTAAGGGCCATGCCTTCGGTGCCATTCGCGCTCGCAGCCGCCGCTTTAGAAAAAAAGTGCGCTTCCTGAAAAATATGCCTTTTTTTATATTTGTGGTGCTTTACTAAAAAGATGTGTTGATTATCACAAAGACTGAGTTTTTAAAAGTCTACGTTGATGTTAATCAGCGTTCTTGCAATTTAAGTACAGAAACTAGGTATACTAATTACAGAAATTATGCGACAGATCGAAATTTACTCATGACTTTGTTGCCAATATAGAGAGGATGGAGCAGGTCTTTCGCAAAGAGTTCGAAAAGGACCACATAAACATTAAAATCGGCACATCAATCTTTTAACAATTAAATAAATTGAATTTTATTCGGGTTTGATGTCTACCTTATGCGTCGGAATCTCAGACGCTACGAGTTAAAAGAAAGGGAGTAAAAATAAATTGACAACCCTAGCGTCAACGCAAGAGTAGGCTAATAACTCGCCGACAGGCCGGAGATAAACTACTGTTCTGGGTATACTGTGGTTATACCTTGAATAGGTATACAGCGGCGCATCATCGAATCCCGATAGGCGCACTTCTTTTTATTTTTTGTTTTTAGAACGAAACTCTTTAACGCAGCTTGTGGTAGGAGTTGATTGGTAGAAATCATCACGTAAGGAAAAGGCGTAATGCCCCCTCATAAACAGTCAATACTTGTATCAAAGTATACAATTTTATTAACTTACTTTTCTAAGTTTGTATTACACGTACTTGTTGCAGTTTCCATTTATCGAGTCTTACGTATTATTTAAAATGAAAACAAATAACAAATAACAAATAAGATTTAACAAAATTTCCGAGCTTTCAATATAGTGGTTATACAATCTATCGTGCACGATGCTCGTCTACTCGATTCTCGATACTCGCACGGACACACACATACACACACACTCGTTTGTAATAGAGAGAGAGAGAGAGAGAGAGAGAGAGAGAGAGAGAGAGAGAGAGAAAGTCACATGGAGGAGGCATAACGCCTTTTCCTTACGTGACGGTTTCTATTAGTCAACTCCTTTCTTACTTTCTGGTCGTCTTTCGTAGTCGTCTAGACGTAAAGTCGACAACTAGTCAACGCTTTAAGGAATTTCGTTAAAAAAAATCGAAATACAACATCAAATTGCGAAAAAAGTACGAAAATATACAAATATAAACAATCTAGATCTCCATATCGAATTACATTCGGTACGGAGATCTAGATTGTTCGGGGGTCCCCCGACCGCACACGTATATATATTTTTTAATTTGATGCAATATTTATTAACGTCAGTTTTAATATAAATAATAATAATCATTTTAAAAAACACCCCCAGTGAATTTTGAAACAAGCCACTAACTGATGACTTTAATACTTTAATGTCCCGCAAAGAGCACCACGCCTTTTCCACTTAAATCATTGGAGAACAAACTACGGTAAAAACTGTATTATTAACAGAGTTATAGATACCTATGACACGGCCTTCGCAGATCTCGATATTTTATATTTAAGTTTTGAACAGTTTACAAAATCCCTTACGTATAAACTCGCGCGATGACATTTTTCTTCCCATACATGTGAACACACACACGAACACATAAAAACGCATATACACACGGACACATAAAAACACAAATACACACACTCACACAAACTATTTGAGATATTGTTTTTTCTTTTTTTTTTAATCGACCCTGGTTTAATATTCTTGTATATATGTTTTCTTGTAATTGGCCCAAGGCTCTGTACATCAATAATTGGGTTTTTTCAAGATTTACTAATATATGGCTGTAAGAAAACCAATAAATGAAAAATAAAAATAAAGAACTTCGTCAAAACTGAAAATAATTTGGAAAATAAATATTGCAAATCTGAAAAATCCACCGTTTATGTACCTATGCATTTTAAATTAATAAAAAATTTAATTTGTTTTAAATTTTTAACAAATTTTTATTTCGCAAGCTCTCATTCCTTCTTTGTCCGACTTGTTTGTTTGTTTAATTGTCTGACCTATTTCAAAATATCAATATTGTTATTTGGTGATTTTTTCCCCAACACTCAAAAATAGAGAAACGTCAAGACATCTGTTAAATGAAATCTTTTCTATCATTGTGATGCAAATATTGGCTTTGTGGGTTTCGTCCCATTGGCGTATAGCACAAACAACCAGGGCCGTAGCAAAAGATTCCCACGAGAAACACGAATCGCGAATCGGCAGAGATAATACATGTCACCAGTGCCCATCCAAAAACGCTGACAGAACGGAATACACACAGATAATGCCAGATCTGAGAAATCCAAAAACATAATAATACCCAATAACACCCCGTCCTGTGAAATATGAAATACTGAGAGGTTCGTTTCCACGCCTGGAACAGATTCTGACGTTGCAATTTACACATGAGTTTGCACACGACGCCTGGCAACCGTAGAATATATAAGCGATACATTGGAATATCGAAGGCAGTTTGTCCCGAGGAACAGACACGCGGTAGCGCTCACCACGCGCCGTGCCTCCAACACAACCTCCATAACCTGCATCGACAGCGCCGTAATACTCACTCACTTTTCATCCCGCTCCGCCTTCTCTCCAACACCATCTCCGTAGCCGAGCATCATCAAAACTTATATGCACTGACTGGTTTGCGTAATGACATAAATATCACTTCGACATTAAATTTCTTTAAGAACATACAGACACTGCGGAGATCCCACATTACAATCAATGTATGTGTAATAAAATATTGATGTACCTATTTTAATTTAAAATCACTTAAATGCCATTACTGCACAACTGTTAGGTCTTGAAAAGTGATTGTGCATACTTGTACCTATAAGTAGATATAAAAACACAGTTTCTGATTCCTGTCTTGGGTTTTTTTTAATAATAACCATTTGAATGAACATGAAACGCTTATACTCCACATTCCTTTTACTCAACATATCACACAAATTAGACCATAAATTGGCCTAGGACAAAATCCTCAGCAGTCAGCCCGGGACAAAGTCTTGCTGAGAATAAAAAAGACATCTTATCCTTTTAAATAAAAGTCTTTATTGAATATCTCTGTATTGTTCTGCTTCGCTTTTCATGCATACTGAGGGTCTGTTATAATTATTTTATATAGATAGTGGCGGTGCAACAGGCCCGTAATAAAAATATACATTAAACAATTAAAAATTAGATCTAAGACATAATAATATAACATATTATAAAAAAAACTTAATAGTAAAATTCAACACAGCTCCATTGCACTAAGCTGATAAATATTATTTTATGAGGCTGGAATCCTCCCTTGGAAGTTGACTAGATCTATGCTCCTGTCTGCTTGGCTCTCGTCCGGTGCCTCCCTCGCAGCATCCCTTACCTTCAGAGCCTTGCTATCTATTTCCATCGTGTTCGACTTGTCTTCCAAATCGGTGGCAATCCTGAGACACTGGCTTTCTAATTCATTATAGGTGGTCCTGTCGATTTAAAATGAAAATTAATAATCAACTTAAATCATTTTTAAATATTATATGTGGGCGAGTCAAAAATCATCTACACTTTTGCCATAATATCCATCAAGGTTGTCATACTGCCTTCTGTGCATGTGTGCTCAGAGTTGGTACAACTTTTGGTAACATATAACACATGTGCGAAATTTGATGCTGATCGCGTCATTTGCCTTCCGGCTATTTCAGTGCAAGCATGTCAGCTTCATTAACAGTTTGCACCAAGGAGGAACAACGAACAGTGATCCGATTTCTCTGTTCGGATGGTGTAAAAGTGGCTGAAATTCATGGTAGACTTTTATAACAATACAGGTACAGTGCTTTATCATGTAAAAGTGTTTTTTTTTTGTGGATCAAGAAGATTAAAAGTGTACGGACGAGTTTAACGCATGAAGAGGGAGCAAGATGCCTGTCAAGATTCAGCAAACAAATAGGCAAGTTACCGTCAATGATTTCTTTCTTCATTCACGATTCTGTTGTGATGTACCAACATGTCGAACCTTTAACTTGTGTAAATAAATTGTAGACTGATAACTGTCGATAGTTTTTGACTTGCTCTCGTACATATTCATACAGTTTGTCATCAAAAGTTTTGTAGTAATAAGAGGAAAGATTAATAGGACATGAGTTCAATTTCCTAAAGCCAGCAAAAATTACCATAAAAACTAGATTTACTTGGCAGCATTGCTGTTGATGGTTCTCCAAATGGACAAATATAACCAATATATTCAAAACTTTGTCTGAAAACTAGACTAAGTAGAGGTAAAATAACAACACTTAACATACATTGATAGTTCAAACTTCTCTTTCAAAGTTTTGATAGTCTTTTGGACAGCTTTAAATTCTTTCTTGATCCCTTCATCTGCGAAATCAATAGCCAGTTCAGAAGGCGGTCTGTAGCACCTGTTCTCCAGGCGGGTCTGGGCCAACTTTAGGGCATTGGTCTTCGCCAATATGGCCGCTTCCAACGAGGACATCTCGGCTATCAGCTTCCCCATGTTATTTTCCATCTGCGAAAATGATAGACTACCTGAGTCCAGGTAAGAGAGATGGGATCGCACCCAGCCTAAGATTTGTATACATTTCTTTCGGAGGACTTTTTTATTTTACAAATACCTAAAATGTTTGTGCATTCCATGCAGTCAATAAAAGCTGTGCATAACTGTAATTTCTGTGAAGAAAATCTTAGTTACATTTTTATGTAATATATTGCTCAAATAAATCTCTGTGTAAACTCAGTCATCTATCAAAAAATGCATCATTGACTTTTTTGTACCAATCCATAGAAAAGTCTTCTCCGCAATACAAAATTTAAAAAAAGTTCTTTTTGTCAAAGTAAAAAACTGATGTTAAAGTGAACAAATACACTCATTTTGCACGTAAAATCAAACTTCAAACAGCTCTGTGGTTAAATTGTAGATGCTTAGTTTATGTATGTGTTAACGAGAACCATCTAACAAAAGAAATTTTAACTTTTTAATAACTGCTAAATGATTTTGCGGTAACATTATTTATATAAATAACAATAAACTTTGTATCAATAGTGGATAATACAAAGTGTCTTCTTGTTAATTATATGAAGAAATATTATAAATGAATAATAAAGATGGGCTTGTGCTTGCATGATTTTTTTAAAAAATCTGTCCCAAGCATATACCAACTAAACATAATACTATATCTCTTGCACTGCTCAGTATTCCGAACGTCTTCACTTGAACAGACGTGTTGCAAAACGGCACATATGTATGTATTTGAAATGGACTTGTATTATAATAAATTTATAACTTTTAATAAAAAAAATTCCCAAGAACAATACAAAGTATAATGTCATTATTCTAAAATAATTTACTTTCCATTCAGATGAATACAACTCCTAGAATGCGACCACTATAAATTGGCGTGCGAGGGAGGGCGTCCCTGTCGCGTAACAGAAGTTGCCAGGGTGTAAATTTATTACACAATACATAATGTACAGAATGCCCGGTGACCGGTATCGTAGCCTTTAACAGAAATTTGGTCGGGCAGCACTAAAGAAACCAAGCCGTAATGGCGGCCGTTCTATCTGTCAAACTGTCAGAAGGTAATATCGGTCCATTATTTGCTTTCTCAGCTTCGTAAAACTTTAATACTTCATTGGCAATTATTCTTGCACCATCCCGGACTGTTTAAGATGTTTTGGACATAATAATTCAGTGTATATTGGAAATCAAGATGTCACAGCTCCCGAGCAAATACAAAATTGTACTGAATGACAGGGCGGGGCGGGTTTTAGTTCCAAAGTCGCCACACGCCAAGTTATTGTGATCAAGCAATAGTGACAAAAGAGCTCATTATACTAATACAGCATTAATATAAAGACCACACATACTACAAACACTAATACAGCATTAATATAAAGACCACACATACTACACACCACTGATTGCTGTTTAAATCCCGCTGCCAGAGCTTCTTTATCAAAGTTGTTAGAATACAAAAAATAAGTCAAGATTTACAAATAATCAATCAACATAAATGGCCTAACATCGGTTTTGGTATATCTAAAGGTCCCTGAAACACTGATAACAAAAAAAAGTGGACAGATGATCTTATATACATACTCGTATATGACTTTGACTAACACCAAATATGAGGCAGCCACAGATTGAAAACTGTCTCCGCGGACATGGAGAATGATATTGGAGTTTTATTACCGTACTTTTTCCTTCTGCCACTTGAGTTCGGTATGCGCCCTCTTGGTCTCGTATATCCTCCTCCTCAGAGCGTACTCCGTGGCATCACACTGTGCCTTTAGGGTGTTTTTGGCCCTTCCCCTCGCGAGGAACAGCTCCTCCCGCGATGCGAGTGCCAGACGAAGCTCTTTTTCTGTCTCTGCTACAAAACTCTTCTGCCTCTCCAACCACTGCTCGTATGACATGGAACTGTTGGGAAATAACAGAATAATGTTTGTTAATATTTGGGGGGACCTGACACGACACTAGAAGAAACGGTAAAAGTATCAGTGATATTTTTCCTATAAAGTGCACTTCAACAATTATTTTACACTTTTTTTATATTTGATGGCAATTTGACTGAATGAATGAGGAAATAATGGTAAGAAATATATATGACAAATGAAATATATATGGCGCCAGAGAGGGTGGCCGTAGAACAAGTGGCATGACCAGATTAACCAGTTACTGCAAGATGGTCCTGTTAGGAGCCTCAAAAATCGTCAAAAAAAGAAGAATTAATTGAATTATAGAAAACTCTTCTTACTCTTTTGGTACTCTTGCGGCATCCGGCTTGAAGGTGTTAGTGGCGCAATCTTTAGACAGGGCCAACTGGTTGTAGTCAATGGAGATGGTCTCTGTCTTGTTTTCGATATCCAGAATCAGCTTGAATCTCAACTTCTCCAAATCGTTGATTTTCTCCCAGGACATCTGGCAATACTTGGAAAGCATGTTTTTGACAAACTCCTCAGCATACAATTCCTAAATGGTTTTATGAAAAGTTGAAATGTTTTAGTTGACAGAGGCTCAGAAATAGAATGGTTGCTTAGAAATAGAACTAGAAATAGAAACAAATGTCTGTCTGTAACTTCCTGTAACATCCGTAACTTCTAATATAAAAACTTTTTTTTTTATTCTTTAGGAACTGACATTAAAAATTACTTTTAAAATCTATTTTGCAAACTTTATAAATGTTATGTTAGTTAAAATTAACATGATATTTAGAAATAAAGGAAACAAGTGATGTAAAACAGGGCAGTGAGAATTATCAAAAAAGAGGAAATACAGCAGAATCAAGGAAATAAGAAGAGCACTCAATAGTATTGAAATAAAAAAATACTTGCATATAATGTTCTCATATTTTTACACAAAATTTACAATTACAAAATGCCAAAAATTTTATGAACAATATTGTTTTAAATAGTACATAATTGTAAAACTAGAAATAAAATAAGATATGTAACCATAAAAGAAAGAAGTAGGTATATATACAAAATTGTCTAATGTACAGAGGATTAAAAGTATATGACAAGATACGAACTACGAAGAAAGAAAATAAGCGGAATGAATCTAAAAATAGCTGTCATAATTATAGTAAAAATATTATGGTAATGGATTACAGGATGTACATTATTGATTGTATATAAATTATATATTGTAAAAGTATTACTGTAGGTAGGTATGTTTTATTTATTGTGGGATGTAAATATAAATAGGTACCTATATACTAATAATCGAATAAAGAATGGAATAAAAAATTTAGGCTGTAAAAGACTGTAGACGGCGGCCCTCGTAGCTCAGTGGGTATGACACTGGCTTCTCACACCGAGGGTTTCGGGTTCGATTCTCTGAGAGGTCACAATTAATCTATGTGATTTACTCAAGCCAGGGTGTTTTGTGATGTATGTATTTTGCTTCTGTAATGGGGCCTCTTGGCCTGTTGAAGCGTAAAATAAAAATAAAATTAAAATATATAGATATTTATAAATAAATAATAAATAAAGATAAAAAATCAATATATTAATTGATATACAAATGCAATGTTAACTAACTTAAGAAATAATGAAAAAATAAAATTAAGATTTCATCTCCGTAGGCCGCCTAGGTATCATGTTTTTTTTTTAAATAAAATAAATAAATAAAATATTTGTCACATAAATACGAACACGGACCTAAAATATGTAAATAATTGGTTATTTTTTAAATGTCAATGTTATTGTAGGTATAGTCTTCCTGTTCGGATATAAAATCAAACATTTGAATACAACTGACCTTCTTCAATTCTTCGTTGGCCAAATCATTTGTGAGTTCTGTAGCCCTTCTGGCGTCTCTGTTTGACAGGCATTCTGATGTGACATAATTAAATATATTGATGGCATCCACTTCTCTATCTGTCGATGCCTTTTCAGACCTTAAGGCTGCCAATTCTTTGTCAACCTGGTCCAGCAGATCTTGCAAAAGGGAGCGCCAAAACATAACTTCTTGAACTCTGTAATATAAATAAATTATTCATATATTATTTATATTTCAAACACATTTCTTAAGGCCGAAAGTGACTGTTCTGTTCTATCAAAAAAAGAAAGCTCAGCCTAAAACCGGACACAAAAATTAAGCCCAGGTTATTGTTGAAAACCTTGTGATTTTTAACTTTAATTAAAATATTTACATTTACCTACATCAAAGAAAAAAACAAATGTAATTTGTTTTTTTTTCTTTTACATCAAAGAAAAAAACAAATGTAATTTGTTTTTTTTTCTTTGATGTAGGTAAATATATGTACCTAAATATTTTATTTTGTACACTACACCCCCATGTAATTATGTTTCGCTGAATGGTATTCTCCTACCAAGAATATATGTGTATGTACGTATATTTAATAGTCCTTGATCACAATTGTTTTCATCGAGAGTAAGGCAATGATGAAGATTTTACCCAGGACAAGGAATTAATTAAGTGACCATTTCTAAACTGATTCTGAATTCAGAATATGTCAAATCATAAAACCAAATTCACCAATTTCTTAAGGCAATACATTTAACTAGGTAGGTATATTTATTTCAACGATAGTTGTATCTATATAATTAATTATCTCTTTATTTCAGATCTGCAGACCTGTCATTCAAAAGATTATCATTGTGATAAGAATCCCACTCAGTTGTCAATTTGGATTCTTTTCTCAATTTTTGGGCTGAATGTCTGAGATTGCAGGCAAACTCCGTTTTTCTATCTGAACTTTGTTGTAATTCTTGGAGAGCTGATGTCCAGTCTGAAAAATCTTTATGGGGTAAAGGCTTTTCAAAATTTACAGTCGAACCGGACATTTTAAATGTTTAAAAACCTTTTATTACAGAGAAAAATAACACAAAATATAATATGTATTATGAATAAATATATAAACAATTGAATATTTATTATTCTTCTGTATTTGTATCTTTACACATTTAAACATGGAACAGGTACATAAAATAAAATAATACAAAAATACTTTTAAGATTGATTTTTACACTCTTGACTGGTACTTTAAAGTTTTTCCGATACATATCTATTGAACAAGTGTTGATATTTTGTTTATATTACATATTTGAGGACAATGCCGACGTATTATAGAATATTATGATACCTTAAAAAAATGTAAAGTAAGTACTTGATATTTTTATCGACAAAGTATTTACACATTTTTTCTATGGCAATCCAATGATCACAATATATTTATTTTTTCTTATGACAGATGCTGTTTGCGGTCTGTCAAATTATTTTCGTTTCGTTTCGCCGAGTTTTGAAGATACGGACATGTGTAGTGAAATAAAATGCATAAATTAGTTCATGTTAATTTATAATTTGTGGCGTCACAACAAGAATTACGTAAATTCATACACGTTTTCAAACAGCAGACATTTACCACGATGTCTGTCGATAGTTCTTATGCAATAGAAGAAACTAAAACAAAGGAAGAATTGGACGTGATTATCAACGAATTGACGGTAAATGATCATGCTTATTATATTTTTCATTATTTTAATTCAGAATGAGCGTTTTTTCTCGGTGTTATTAATGTTTCATTGAATTAAGGCAAACACCCACACCTTGTAAAATGGATTCCTTTTATGGGCTTGTGCATGTAATAACGAGTAGGTACTTCACAAAAACCAATGTATAGTGATGTAATTTATCTATATAATCTATATCCATATAATATTTATTTTTCATTGAATCTATGTTATTTCCAACTTCATGATCACTTCTACAATGTTTCCTTATGAAAAATATTAATATTATCGCCACTTTGCAGGAGGAGGTTGACAGATTATATCTGTTTCGAGATCATTATTTCGAAAATCATCCTTTGGAAAAGGCAGTTGATAAGGAATCAGACGTCAGGGAAAAGCTACAAAATACACTCAATTCATTTGAAAAATGTGAAGGTCAGTTACTACTTTTCATTATTGAAATAATCAAGGTTTTGAGGAATGTTTGAGAAGCCTTCAACAAACACGGTTATATTCTGGAATGTGCGGACACGGAGGGTTAGAATCATGGAAAGAAAGATAAAATGATAAAAGATAAATAATTTGATAGATTTTTAATTAGGATTATAAAGAAATAATAAAGAAACGATTGCCCAGAAGGTTTTTCCATGTGTAACGTATGGGCGAGGGGGGATGGTAAAGGAAATATATGAGGCGAGTGTTGAAGGCAGCAGGAACAGAGGGTATCCGTGAAAAACCTGGCATTATTGGATAAAACAAATATTGAAGAACGGCCCCGTTAAAAGCATCAATAACCCGAGAGTGTATGACAAGATGTACGGATGTGGACGAGGTCAAAGTGGTGTGCCAGGATAGATAAGTGTGCTGTTCTTTCTTCTCTGCCTACCTTTTGATATAACAGCAATGTGGAGAAATGGCATGAAGGTTAATAAGTTGGTCAGTTAATTATTTAAATTACAAATATGAATGTCTGGAAAAATTATGGGGTGTAGTCCACAATGCGGCGTTGGGAGCTATTTTTAATTGTACATCTACATTTGTATATCTACAATCTACATTGTGCACTTATCCCAAATTATGACTTGCGCTGGGAAAAAATTTAATTTGGTCAAAATTATGTGAGGGGTATAAAATCAAAGGCAGCAGTGTCAAAAAAAAATTATGAAATGTTTCGAATGCAGTCAATGTGGATTACTAATTTAGAATGTACTGAATTTGAGATTTTATAGGAAATATAGATATATCCCTTTCAAAATCTTGCTTCCACACAGCTATTAAAAGCAAAGATAGCAATATCCTTGCAGTGTAAAAAGCAAAGGCAGCAATATTCACTTTAACCAGTTTACGATATGTCACGTGACAAAGGGGCCGCTTCACACTAGTGAGAGTTGATATCAATTTCCAACTGAAACATTATAGCAAAGACAGCAATATATAATTATGTAAACAGCAAAAGCAGCAATGCCCACTATTTGGTAGCAATATCTTTTTTTTTAAATTGAGATGTGAACACAGAATATATATTGCATCAATATTCTTACTATTTTCAAATTACTACTAATTTATTAATCTAAAAAGTTCAAATATTATATTAAAACCAATATTTTAATTACAATTATAGAAATATTGAAATATCTTTTATTTTTTGGATAACAATCGCCATTATAGTGGTCTTCCTATTTTGAGAGTAAGCCAGTTCGTGTGAAGTCAGAAAGAAATTATGGAAAGAAATGTAGCGGCATCAAACACGCGGCGTAATATACGCCTAGTGTGGCGCCAGCCTTATTTTCAGAACATGTTAATAGATATTTGGTAATTTAAATCAACGAGAAAAGATGTAACTCGTAATATTCGATCATTTTATTATAGGCGTTAATTTTTATAAATATTTTTTGTTTTTATTTGCCAAATAAATTGCAACTTTACGGTACCTTGGTAAATTAATTGAAGTGTAGATTTCAAAATTCTTTCCTAGCCTTTGATTCATATTATTTCCATTCCAGAAACATCCATAAGTGACCTCATCAAAGCTCACTTTCTATATCTGAAAGGAAAGGCACTGAATATTCTGCCTAAATATGACCTCAAAGCAGTTCAAGCCCTTAGCAAAGCAGTCAAGCTGGATCCTAACTTAGTCGATGCCTGGAATGAATTAGGAGAGTGCTATTGGAAGGATAATAATCTTCCGGAAGCTAAAAATTGTTTCAATGGCGCTCTGCCCCACGTAAGTTGCTTATTTCATCGTGACTCACCATATTTTGACATAGTAAAATTGTCTTGATCTGCGAGATGAAAAGCATTTTTAATGTATTTATCTTTTTTTTTTGTATTTAAATAAGTTTATAGAAAGATTTTGAAAATTTCTAAAAGAGTAGATTTGTTGCACAACTGTCAGAATGGTACTGAGTTTTTTTTGCAATAAATGTCCTCCGGATGTCCAGAGTTTTGCTTAAGGGATGCATCTAGCCTTAGCCTTATCTAATGGCAAACAGAGTACCGGGTCACAAGTGGACCCCTTGCTCTTCCATCATGATGTATCAGTGAAGGGCTTTCTTTACTTCACTTGTGAGGGATGCATCTAAACAACAAACCAATATGAAAGGTACCCAATCTGTTTCAGCATACGAGATCACCAGTTTGGAGGTTAAGGGTGTATTATGTTTCATGATGTTGATAATACTATATTTAACTTAATGGAATTAAAATATAGATCAACATTAATAAACCGGTGAAAAAATAGTTGAAATCTCTCAATAAATAACAGACAAAAAGAATATTAAATTTAGTATATTTTGGCGCAGAATGATTGACCTCCAACTTGCCTGAAGTCACTGGTCCGCATATCCGGGCGCCAGAGCGCGAGTTGCAATATACACCGAGTACGATAGCTGACGTCACGCGACTACTCCCGACAGAACAAAATTATTCGTGCAAAATGCAAATTTAAAATTCTATAACTTGTTAGTTTTTGAGATATCTTAATTTTACTTTCAGATTTTTGTTAAATTTTACTTAAATTTTTATTTCCATTCATTGAAAAAATATAGGAAACTTCGACATTGTTTGCCAGAAAAGCTGCATATCAAATCACACAATTGTTCGCCACTAATGTTGCTCGTCAGTTGCGCAAAAGGATGTTTTAGTTCTTTTTTTACATGAATATAGATTAAGAAAAACATACATATATTATATGTTCAATTATTATTTACAAACAATTGTCGCCAGTTAAAAGTATTTATAATAGTTAGGTTAGGTTAGATAAGGTTAGGTTGTCTGGTGGCGAGCAATTGTGGGCGAACAACGGGTGGGTGACCAATTTTCCTGTAAACAACGTCATTATATTATTACATATATTTTACTGTTATTGTGTTTTGCAGAGAAGAAATAAAATATCACTTAGAAACATGTCTATAGTGCTACGCCAAGATGTCTCTTCAACATGGCAAGAAAGACATAAGAATATAGAAAAGAGTGTTGAACTTGCCAAAGAAGCTGTGCAATTGGATCCTAAAGATGGAGTGTCCTGGTGCATCCTCGGAAACGCGTACCTTTGCTCCTTCTTCGTTATAGCCCAAGATCCTGCCATCCTTAAGCTGTGCATGAGCTCCTATAAGCAAGCTCTTACAGACCCTATCGCCAGGGGCCAGTCCGATTTGCATTACAACCGGGCAGTTGTGAGTACATATTTATTAATTATTTTGTGTCCTTAAAAGGAGTAATTTGTGCATATTCTTATATATTTTTTGTGGAGCAAGCTTCAAGCTGCACATTGGTTCTGACTTAAGTATTTCAATGTGAATATTACAAGTTTTAAAAATTTAGAATTATGGCAAATTTCGAATTATCAGGGTTTGAATTAACGGGGTTTTGCTGTATTTCTAATGTTAGTCTGGAACATAAAATAATAATTTGCTTCAGTTATTAGGCTTTTCAAACAGTTAAAAAATTATACATATCTTGTTTCTTGTATTAGTGTTAACAGCATAACCTAAGTCTAAGCCTACTACTCGTCACTGGCATATACAGTATATAATTACATTGATGAAACTACTGAAATTTTAAAATTTTCATCAAGTTTTATGAATTAATTTCCTCTATGTAATATACATATAATAATGAGCGACAAATTATATGATATGCAGATTTTATTAATGTTTCAAAATTTTTGTGATTAACTTTGTGGAAGTTCGTTGTAATTAAGTTTTAAGTAAAATTAAATAAAATAAAAATTCAAAACGGCATTCTATACCAACAATATTATGTATTACAAAAAATATATTAAATAATAAAGCTAGAATAGATCCACTACCTAATAGTGGAGTTTGCAAGGCTGATTGTAGGAACCGCCAATTATCTTATGCTGGGCAAACGGGAAGAAAAATACACACACAAATAGATGAACACCTTAAGAGGATAAAGTATTTCAACATCAACTCAGAAATGGCAGGTAATGCATGATAAGAAGGTCATTGTTTCGCCCACAACAGTGTAAAAGTGCTACATGTGTGCAGAAAAGGGGAAAAAATTAGACATTATAGAAAATCTAGAAATAAATAATAATAAAAATGTACTTAACATAAAAACACCTCCCATAACACCTTACTATCTGTATTAGCCCTGCAACCACATTCCACCTGATGTCCTCCCCTACCCTACTCCCATACACCCCCCCAGCATGTAGTCAATACCTCCTAGCCTAAAAATACTTTTGTTTATTACTGAATTTTTTAATACTGAAGATGGTGAAATATGCACTGAAAACATTATTATTTAATAAATTAAAAGTGTTACAGTGTGAAAAGTTGTGTTTTTGTTAATCAGATATTATTGTTTTTAATATTTCCAGGCTCTGATGTATGAAGAAGATTATTCCGAGGCCTTAGAATCCTTTACAAAAGCCACAGCTTTAGATCCCACATGGGAGGATCCCTCAACAGAGATGCAAAAGTTGGTTACCTATATAGAAGACTTGAATGAATTAGTTAGGACGAAAGGGAAGATTAAAGGAAAACGTTTGCAGCAAATGATTCAGGTATATATTAAGGATAGCAGAAAGCTTTTTAATTTTTTCGTAATAAGTCATTTTAAAAAAAAATATATATGCTTTATTGTGTAATATAATTACCACCATTGTCTAGTACATGTTGCCAACTGGTGGGAAGAGAAAATATTCCTGTTTTATACAATTACTAGCTGCAACCCGTCAGCAATGACGGAACGATGGTTTGCATCTTTGCTAAGCCCTAGTATATATTTATAGTATCTTCTTGGCACTCCACGGAGAGGTGGCCATAGCAATATGCATTGAGCGGCTGATTCGGGTCTGCTGGCCTGGGGTTCAAGCCCCATCTCCGGCTGTTTAATTTATTTTTTTAGCTGTGAATTCGCACAAAATTACAGACAATACACAAAGTTACGGGGACAGACAACAAAATTATTATGTTTGATGAATCCGTGTGGGAAAAAATCTTCAATAGACATTTTAACATGGTTTACATATCTAAGCACCTTATTTCTCAATAAATGTTCCATGTCTGAAATAGTTGTCAGTAGGCGCAATGTCTAGTAAGTAGGCAGGATTGAGTAGAACTTCCCAGCCAAGCTCAGAAATTTTTTCAAGTGTCTTCCTAGCAGCGTGTGGTCCCGCAATTGTTATGTTGAAGAAAAACTCCATTGTTATTAGAAAAATTCTTTGTCACTTCCAATCCGGTTTCATCATTGTTGTAAATTTGCTCCTGCATGAGATTTTTGGTTTCTATAAATGTTTGAAACTTAGAGATGAATTCTCGTTCAGGCAGTTTATCTCTGTTCGATTTTTTATCACGATTGACATTTACGTAAAGAAACGCTAAAATCGCCTTGCGAGTTTTACAATCAAATAAAATAAAGAAAATAAAATCTGTGGCGTAAATTATATTATGTGGGATAAATTATCAAATAAAATAAAATTTGTGACACTTGACGGCAAGTACCGCTGACTAAATCATGCACTCTTTTGCAAAGAAGTGACAAGACAACTAGACATGCAACTATTCCCAACAAGGCACTATAGCAAACTAAATAATAAACCTAAAATAAAAGTTTTTATTTTATTTTCAAAACAAGCCGAACGCTTGTGCTATGAAAATAGGACTAACTTGGAATTTGTCCTGGAATGGTTCTCGAACCACCGACCACCGGATCATGACCACCAAACCCACAAGTTACTCTTTTTTTTTGTTTTGAGAGATCACTTTTCAGACGTGATGGACAGCTGATGTTCATAACTTTTGTAACACATGTATGGTAATGTGAAACATTTGTCTTAAAAAAATTTTTTTCAAAGAATTTTAAATTTATCTCAGATGATTGAGAGTTTTGTGTATTTAGAATTCTCCAAATCGTCAATAAATAATTACAAACAATTTGATCATTCCTGTTGCTAGAGTTTAATGACAATATTTTCCTTTTCATTACAGCAATTGAATTCCAAGCAACTTGGACCCTATTCTGACGGGAAATACACAAGTGGATCATACAGCATAAACCTTCAGTTAACACTGCTGAGTGAATTGAAAACTGAAATGAATCCAGAGATTGTTATTCTTGGAAAGGTTGTTTGCTCTGTTAGAAATGAGAGAACTGTACCTTTGTAAGTTGGTTTTAATACTCCCGCACAAGTTGAAATGGTTATCCGTCTTCAAAAAATTATAAAACTAAGGGCCGGTTGTTTAATCAGGAGTAAGAGCAAAAATTAAAAAAAAAAACATAGATTTTGCACTTTCCACCAATTAAAATAGCCATATTCGTAAAAAATCTTTGCTTTTCGCTTAACGATTACCCTAAATAATTTATTAAACAATTAGCTATAAATCTCAGTTGAGAATTTTTTTAAAATTTTTTGTAAAGAGTACATTTGAATCTTGACTTTTCACTTCCCCGCTTAATTTGCTCGTTCTGTTCCAGTTCCATGCTACATATTGACGGTCCCTAAACTAAGATATCTACAAAAATAAATTTTACAGGAGAGCTGTTTGAAGTTTGGCTTTACCTTCAAAATGAGCAATTTGTCCACTTTAATGCCATTTTTTTATTCTGAATTTTTTTTTCATTTAAAATTTGTCATGGGGAAGAGTATTTTATTGATTCAAAAAGTCAAAAATGCTTTTTTGGCAGATGTCCGAGTTTACGCAGGGGCTGTCAATATACAAAGCAATTCTTCACAATGTACTAGCATACATAAGTAAATAAAAATGAAATAAAACAAACAAAAAATATGTATGAAAATAAGTATGACAAACCACAAAATAATTGAATTGTTTGAGAAATTAAATTTGTATATATTTTAGTTGGCAAAATACTCAGACGGGAATTAGGAATCACTTATACTCATAATGATTGTGACTTGGAAATATCAATGTGTGACTCACAGTTGTCGATTTTGAGCTCGTCACTGTTACACATTACTTTTGATTTAAAAAATATATAAATCTTATTTTGATGCAGTGTGGTGATTTAGTAGTGCACAGACTATACATACATAATTAATTATTTAATTTTTGCTAATAATATCAACTAATTAATATGAAATAAATATAGATTATATCAAATTTTTCTGATAGTATTAAGTGATTAATTAATTTATTATTGTGTAATTTATAAAATTGGTTACAGTAATATAAATATGGATTATGTCAAAATTGATTAAAACCTCATTAATATGTACCAGTTTATTGATTATTTTTATTAATATGTTTCAGTACATTCTGTATAGTGGACTCACAAGGGACTTGTATGGCTGTGACCGTGTATAACTTGGCAGATGGTAAAGGCGTTATAATCGGAGACTCCGTGGCTATTCCTGAACCATTCGTTACAAATCAAAATTTCACCCACAAAGAAAAGGTATATTTATTTATTATAGTGAACAAATTTAATTCTGGTGGCCTGATTAAATTGTTTATCACTGGCGTAATTTTGATTTATCATACTCCGAACTATAGTCAAACAACGCATTGAATAATATACTTCGTAATTGTTATACAAAGATTTGTGTAAATACTTGTAAACTATTTTTTATGGAATTTAATGTAAATAGACGTTACACTCAGCACATCACTAGTAATAATTCTGTTATTATTATCTTGCGGGTCCCATAAACTATGTTAAATTATCATCAAGGTTTAGTATTGTATAAATCAACATAATTTAAGCCTCGAAGGGACGATGAAACCATTTTTATGAATTTAAATGTCAGAGCAAAGTGCTTCCTGCCGACCTCAGCAGTCGAACAGCCCGAATGATTAGTACCAGAAATCATCGAAAGATAGCGTTCATGCTGGGATAGTAAAAAAGAGCTTTGCGATTGGTGGATAGCTCCACAAAGGCGAATTGGAAGGATATTGTAATTTTTCTATATAAACGGTTTCATAACGGCGAGCAATTCAGTACTCCTGACGTGTGCTTTAAGAGCCTATTGGACTACTTTTATCTGTCTTTTATTTCTTCACCTACAACAACCCTGCTAAATCCAGGAGTTCCCTCCATTCTTGTCTGTCTGTTGCTTTTATGTTCCAGTTTGTTATTTGTTTGGATATATCAGCGCTGACAATATCCATAGAGTCCATCCATTACAGTTTGGGCCTTCCTGGTCTTCTTGGTTCTTGTGGTGTGGAGAATGTGAGGTGTTTTACTGGGTTTTCGTCGTCCATTGTGATCATGTGACTAGCCCATTTCAA
>JADDOH010017471.1:0-26077 GCA_016648135.1 Agrypnia vestita
TTTAAAAATAACTGAATGTTGGCAGCTTCGCAACTCCATATGAATTTTATACAACATTTCATCGCGTACAGGAATAGACATAAATATATTAAACAGTCAATTTATGAAGATAAAAATGACAAAATTGAAAACACTCACCAGGATTGATGAGGTTTGCGCTCCTAAACTCCACTTTAGGATTTTCAAATATCAGAGCGTGTTTTTTATTCAGCCATGCAGTTTGGGGAGGGACTTTGTCGATAACGCGGACGCCGCTGACCAAGTCGTTAACGATCAAATATTCTACCAGGTTCCGACCGATGAAACCGCATCCTGCAAAGCGTCCACAAACATCGATTACAAGGCCAATTACAAATAAAAAACGGGAGAAAATAAAAATTTCAGTTCCATTTGATTATTTTGAGGTCACGAACTTTCGAGGGAATGCAGTTACACAATAATCTTCGCAAGAACAATAATCCCATTATCAGAATGCATTCTGTACTCTAACGGTTGTATAATTCTAGCGAGAAAAAACTAAAACGCTTATTTTTGAAATGATTTATTAAAATTCAAATTGATTTAAAATTTATAAGATTGATAAAACACAATTACCTCCTAAAACAGCAACCCAAGTCATATTATTTTCGCCGGCCTCTTGCGCCATGCCTCTGTCAGTTATCAGTTGTCATTGGTTGTCATTCAAAAACCATAATGAATTGTACATTGTAGAATTCATAAACTCTTTTGTCTATGATAAATCCACAAGGCTATAAAATAATTATTTTCTTAAAAAAAAAATTCTGTGCAAGTGATTAAATTGTTTTGTATTTAGCCAAATTTCTACACTCATGGAGATAGAATAATCTTTAAGAAGTCAGCATTTGAAGTTAATTGTCACCTCTCCCATTTATACAGGATCATTTATACAAGATCCCAGTGGCATGTATAGGCATTGATTTTTCATCTCATTTTGGCAGTAAAGGTTTTTGGTTTGTATCAGTTTTTGATTATTTCTACTCAGTGTACAAAATGCAATGGGCAACGAATGACAGCTTGCTCCGTATTCAACTCTGTATTGTCGTTTTGAGACAATGTGCCACATCTGTACATGCATCATAAGGGAACGTACCCATACTACGTGACCCGTTCAGGGGGAGGGGGGGTCTTGGAATATACTACACGTGGTCATCGAGGGGGAGGGGGGGCTAAAAATTGCAAAAAGTGGGTCACGTAGTATGGGTACGTTCCCATAAGAACAACCCGATCTTCGACATCATTTCTATTTTTTCTTTTCTTTTTTTCTATATCTATTTATATTTTATTTTCTCAATTACTTGGGGTCGGCCTCTCCCTGCACCAAAGTGCCAGAACACTTTTGACTTACGCAGTCATCTTTCATTTTATTCTTAATGTTGGACACTTAATCGCTTGAGATATTCTGTTTTTTGGGATGCGTACAGTGTACAGATCGTTTTTGAAGGGACCAAACAAAATAAACTATGAGTGTGGGAGAACAATGAATGCGGGAACATAGAAAAAAAAACATTCATTATCGCTCCGACTGTTTTGGAAGCTCATTTATCCACAATGATGTTCTTTTTGGATCCACCTATGCACTCTCCCCCACAAGTTTCTTGTACAAAAGACTGTGGCGATATTTAAAATGTGTTATCTACCCCTTTGAACCAGATAAAATCATTGATGCCAACGTTTGATACAATACAATCTATTTTTTAGTGTTTTGTATGAAATCAATTCGGGACTGGAAGAAATAAACGACAAATGCGGGAAAATGATTACAATTCGAGAAATGATCAATCGAGAATCCACCGTATATGTGTGTACTTTATTAGAATTCCATTCTCACTCATGCTTTCTGAATTTTTTGGTTTTCTAAGATTTGAGAAACTATGATTTATAAGTTTTACATTTTCTACCTATATCTAAGAAATTGACACTATTCCAGTGAGATGAGTGGCTCATTTCCTTACATACGTGTATTTAAGTTCAGGTTAAATAAATAAGAGATTAATGGAATAACATTACACTCAAAGGTATTTAATTTTTGCATACATGTTGTTATTAGTGATGCAATGAATACGAATATTCGTATTCGCCGAATATCATCATGAATATTAAAAACAAACTATTTATAATTGAACCTAACGCAAATTACAGTTTGGCTGTGCACCGTGTATCCGAACACACCTACGCACTCTATTATCGGGGATTCCCCTAACATTGAATGTATGGATTTGTTGAGTTCTGAAGTTGTCAATTGTTACTTGTTTCACAGCATAACATGAGTTCTTTCATCTAGTTTCATTGGGTTATTAATAAGGTTAGGTGCTCATTTTATGTAGTTTTTGTTTTGTAATACGTATTGTTCGTTCCATTTTATTTCCGTTGTATGTCAGTGTTAACTCTTATAAAATAATTTCAGATTAAATCTAATGATATGACCTCTTGTAAGCGTGAAAAAAGTGATATATATTTTCGACCGCTGGGAATGTACAAACGGATAAAAGAAATGTTGTGCTTTTTGAACAAAAATTTGCTGGTGGTAAATTTTAATTATTAAATCTCTAAGTAAACAAAGAACAGTGGTGTATTATTTATTACCTTGTTGACATATTCCTATTCGTGAAAGTAGTATTCGTTGCATTACTAGTTGTTATTGTTGAAAATCATTTATTTGCATCTAGAAAAAGTGTGTAATTATAATGTTAATTTTTCTAATAAATATATTTACTTAGGCTATCCAATTATGTTTAACTCGGCAATTTATTTCTGATAATTAACAAAGTAGTTCTTTTGCTTATTCCAATATGTACCTCTACGCCTAATTTCAAATGTTCTCCACCTTTGTGTACTTGCATTAACTATGTTTGTAGATACTTCCGACGTTTGTCCATACCCCTGTTGCTAGCACAATTATAGAATACCTCTCCATTTCTTACAAGGTGCACAAACCATGGCCTTAATGTATTTACCCCCTAATTCTTCCAATTAAGCAATAACAAATGTTTACCTCAGTATTTTATGGGAAACTGGTGACTTTCTTCATTGTACAATCGGGAGTTAGAATTCAGAACTATCGTGGTTGGCATCGCGGTAGGACCGACACCAACATGATTTCAGAAAAAAGTTTTTATAGTTGCGTTTTTTGTTTATGTAAAAAAGAAAATTTGTAGAACATATAAAAAATATGGAGTCCAATAGAAAAAAGCTTGGTAAGAATATCATCTATATAGTTAAAAGTGAAATTCTATGTGCACAATCAAAGCAAGCTTGATTGTACTTTTGCTTGCTTTGTGAAAATATTTAGAATTTAATAATTTGAATTGAAATTTAATTTAAAAACCACATTATGTACAGGAAGTAACATACATTGTTCACAATACTTGAAAAGGTATGTAACAAAAAAATTTTGGTTCATCTCTCTGCAAAGTTTTAATCACTATTTTATTTGACAAGTTTTTTGGTTTAGGTGATTACTTGTTTCTCGATCAAATTCCGTAAATTATTACTATTTAATTTTACTGAAATAATTATAGTTCAATTATATTGATAACTAAAAAACCCAATATATTAAAGATATTGAGAAATTAGATTTTATTTTTTTGCCGTTTATTAGGAAGAAAAAATAATTCAATCATTTGAATATGTACATGTATGGCTCGAATTAAACTTAATGATTTGAACTATGCATATTTAAAACCCGCATAATAAACCTCGTTAGATTTAGAAGTTTTGTTGTATGGTGCTAATGTCTGAGGTGATCAAACATGATATTGTCATTGTCTGTCTGTCGTAAAGTCCGTAAATTGCTGGAATTAAAACTTTAGATAATTAGAGTGTGACACGCAATCAGTGCGCGACACATGTTGTGCGGTCATGCAAGGCAAATAGTTATTATTTCCCGTAATTTTTCACAGGTGTACGGCTAATACTATAATATTTATGCACCTTCTTTACTGACTCCAGCTACTAGAGCAAATGCCTGGATACCAAATTTCTTCATAATAATTTGGATTGTCCTGATTTATTATCATGTATTGATTTTGATGTACCAATCTGTCATTTCAGATACACAAGTCTTTTCAAACTCAAAAAATATAAAACTAAAGCTGCAAAAAATTTAATTATCAGTATATTACACATACGCACACACACATAGTAAACATATCACCACTATGTCATTTTAATAATTTTATGGATGTTACTGTGTAAGATATTAATAGATGTATGGAGCAGATATTTTTCAACTTTATAATTTTTTTTCGCAAACCATATTTTTGTGCATTGTAAGCTTTAATTTAAATAAATAAAAAATATATATACCACACTAGTTGGAGAATGATTCTTCTGAAAAGTTTGATCTTTATGTATAATAAAATTCCAAATTATTTCCAGAAGGAAGGTCAAGTACATTTGAAGAAACACAATTAAAGGAGCACTACATTTCAATTGAAAGTAATTACGAAGAGTTTTTAGATTTAACAGGTAACATTTTTATTGATATGATGTTGTTTTTCATTAATGATCCTTTTCTTATATAAATACGTGTAATCTTTTGTATTTCTATAATTTCATACCCCAAGGCGTTAAATTGAAGACTTTGTGTTGGTGTTTTCAAATGTTGTAGGAAATGGAAAATTTAGTCATATGGTGTTGTCAGCATGTGCATTTGGCCTCCTGGCTGTTGGCTTCCAGAACGGTGTAACAGCCTATCTGATACCATCAGCAAAATGTGATTTACAAATCACTACAAATCAAATTGGATATGTGAATGCAGTCTTTATGATTGGTGAGAATATTTAATACCGAATAAAATGTAATGTAGATAAATAACTCACCTTTAAAAAATAATTAATGAGTTAATTAATTATGGGCGTTTCACGGAGACAAAGCTATTTATATGGAAAAGTATGTATGGAAGCCTTTATTAGACGTTTACAGGGCTTGCGACATGTCTTAAGTGATTACTTTACACAATGTAATGTATCACCCAAGATCAACCACGCATCATATTTTTACGTACCTCGTATAAATTATTTGATACAATTACACTATCGCCATCTATGGTTGAAATTCATCATTCCCATGAAACAGTTTATAGATGTCGCCGCTGGTAATTGAGACTACAATATTCTTTTGGCTCCAGCGGCGGCGACAATAAACATATAAAAATGCTCACAGACGATCAGAATCTTCTGAGTGTAGTTTTATTTGATATTCTGCCATGTAAATTAACATGTATTCCAAATTTGATATACATGTGGTTGATCTAGGGTGGAATCGTGAATGTTACATAAAATGATCACTAAGCCAGCCGTAAGACAGGTCGTGACCCCTGCAAACCCGCAAAAAGACTTCCACTGTCCCATATAAAAGTCTTATCTCTGCGAGACATCCACAATTTATCTTATTCCTTGTGGAAAAAATCCAGTAATTGTGTTCTTAGAACTAATTAAAAATATATTGAGAATAACAAGAGATTTTCATTTCAGGAGGTATTTCTAGCGCTTGTATTTGGGGCTTGGCAGCAGACATGATAGGAAGAAAAAAAATACTCTTGATAACTCTAATTAGTGATTCACTTGTCACAATGCTGTCAGCATTGTCTCGGGATTACAGTATGCTTCTTATAATGCGATTTTTCAATGGATTCTTCATCGGCGGACCCGGCTGTTTGGTGTTCACGTATCTGGGAGATTTGATACCCATCAAGAGGAGAATAAAGTATATATATTACATCGGATTTTGCTTTATCTTGTCATGGATATTCTTGCCAGGTAAGAAATACTTTCACGGCTAACGGAACAATACAATATGAATGAATTAACAGTAGAAACTGCCGATTATCAGTATTCTACCATATTGTTAGCTTTCCCATTCACAATCCTGCCTGGTGAGAAATACTTTCACGGCTAATGGAACAATATAATATGAATGAATTAATAATAGAAACTGTCAATTATCAGTATTTCCAGTTATCAGTTAGTTTCCCCATTCACAATCGACAAGTCTGTGTTAAAATTTGTCTAGGCTATTATCGCTATAAGTATATTACAGTAAAACATCGTTAATACGAAATTCAAGAAACTCAAGATAAAATATTTTAAATTATCCAGAATCCATTTAATTTGAAATTCAGGAAACCAATTATTTTTGAAATTGCAATCCGACCCCCGATTCTGTGTTCGATCTTTCGGTACCCGAAAGTTAAACAAGTTCAAGCACAAGTAATTAGCACAAACTAATGGGCCTACCACTTACTTGTAAATGGGGCACTGTGTACAAACCCGCATGCGCATGCAAAAGTGTGGTGATACTTGTGCGTGTGGTAGGCCAATAAGCCATATACTACTCAATAATCATGTGTAACCTGATTTTTATATGTACTGTTAGTTTTCCATGAATAAATAAAGTAAAATAAAAAAAAATCTACATATCAAAGCAGCCAACTGAAGAAAGCATACATAAAATTCTCCAATTTTAGAAATCACCACATAATATGCACAGATAAAGGAGATTCCACAAGGGACTTCGAAATACATAAAGAACATCCTAAGCACATTCAAAACACCACTCCCATTGTTAGATTTTATTAACTTGTAAAAAAATAATTTGAATTATATGACTTAAAATGTATTGATTTATGGTGCAAGCAAGGGTCTGAAAATTATTACGAATTACAGGGGTTTTCGAATTATCGGGGTTAATCAACTATGAAATTACCATCTTGGAACTTTTTTGAATTTATGAATATGAAGAATTTCAAATTATCGGGGTTTTACTGTAATAACAATAAAATGATTTATTTTTTAGCATTGGCTTTTCTGGTCTTGCCGATGAAATTTCAAATACTGATGCAAGGAAATTTCAAGTTCAACTCTTGGAGGTTGTACCTATTATTGTCAGCGATACCGAGCGTCATTTCCGCAGCCTTATTTTACAAACTTCCCGAGAGTCCAAGGTTGCTTTTGGCTAACAAAAATAAGACAGAAGCTCTGAACGTATTGAAAAATATGTTCAGTATTAATACCGGACTGTCTGACAAAGAATACTTGGTATGGTTTCTTCTAAAACGTATTACTCTAATTTAATAAGCGTTCATTGTATTAACACATCTGTTATGTTGTTTACTTCCAGATGTTACACATACTGCATTGCTCAAGTAAACCAAATGGAAGACAAAACAAGCAAATGGCCATCAGTCTCAACGGAGGCAGGATAAGCCGATTGATCAGAGATATTTGGACACAAATGACAGCCATATTTAAAAAACCGTACACTTTAAAATCTCTCATGGTCATGTTTATATTTTTTGCGAATATGTTTGGGTGAGCAAGTAGAAAGTACATAGATAGATTTTTTAGAAGACAACTCTTCTTTATTACAATATACGCATGTATTATCATAAAATCAAAAATAAAATTGCAGGTGTTATGGTTTTGGTTTATGGATTCCGGAACTGCTGTCACGATTTCAGAAATACAATAATGATAATGTCAATTCTTCAACCACAGTTTGCCAACTAACAAATTACGCAATTGCTGCAGTGCCAAATGTAACGTCAAATAGTTCAAGTAATAAGATGGTAGATTACTTTTACGAGTCTGTCAGTTTACCAGAAATGACATTTAACTGTGAAAGCAAAATGGACTATCAGGTATGGATATAAGAATTATTATTTAAAAAAATATTTCCCAAATATATATACCATGCTTTCAGTAATGTTTACAGTAGTCACGTGCGACCTTCTTTTACAAGGGTGTATATTACTCAGTATAGCTACATTTCGTTAAATTACTGTGTGATTCATTTTGATCCCAGCTGACGAAACCCCTCCAGATTTTAAGTGCAAGAAGAGTGGTGATGTCGCTCTTTTGATTATTATATTAGGTCCCTTACCTATGAAATTGCCATTTCCAATACTGGCTAGATTGAAGTTCGATATTCGACTTGCAATTCCAATTTTAAATTAATTTCATATTAAAGCCATAACACACCTTTTTCAAAATTAGTTATTTATTAGTTTTCTTGCCATTTGATATTGCTGTGTCTGCGACGGAAAATAAAATTCACAATATTTTCAAATGATTTCTTTCATGGCACTAGTGCGGCAAAGATGGCATATAATATCAACGACATGTAAGGAAATGTACTGCAAATGAATGCACAGTGCGCTTTTGGTTTGATCGCTTCTGTTCATTATTGGAGCTCATTTGCATATAGTGGATTATAAGACTGCATCTTTATGAATGATTGAAAACTTTCCTGAACATGCTATATTTGCAGGGATTCAAGGACACAATGGCTATTGGTATGGCTTGTTTATTTTACAATGTGATATCAGTGTACGTTTCTGATATAGTCAGTGCCAAATTATTGCCGGCTGCGTCACTAGCCATTGCTGGCGTAGCGGCGACCACGTTCCTCTGGGTCAGCTCCCCCCTGTACTGCCTCGCAGCGGCTAGTGTCTTCCAGGCTGCCATGATTACGGGGAATATTGTGATTGTGGGACTAGTGATGTGTGCGTACCCATCTCACATGAGGTAATTACTTTCCATAATGATAGCACATTTGTTGATTTAAATGAATTGTCCAGATTTCTCGATTGTGTAACATAAATGTAAATGTTAATAGTGAATCAATTTGATTTGTCATGCATTGAACATTTGTGGTTGCATTTTAGAAGTATCAAATTGTTTTTTTTTAAAGATAGATGGCAAAATAATTACTTTTAGTTTTATGGCAGTTTGCATTGTTCTATTACTTTCTAGTTCTATGGCAGTTTGCATTGCAACATTGGCTGGGAGAGTGGGATCAATTTGCAGCAATCTTTTCTTTGGTTCGTTCATGGACGCCTCTTGTCAAATACCCATTTTTCTGGTGGCGACATTATCCATAGGTAACAAACACCCAGACCTTATTTGTTAAAATTATTATTTATTTATATATTTTATTGAATATATTTAGTACACAATTTAGATGCAAAGATAATTCCTCGGGCATGTTTTCTTTTTAATATTTCAGGTGCTGCCTTTCTTGTTCTCTTTGTTAAGGACCACAAAAATGAAGAAGACGATGCAAAGCAAATGAATCTCACCGATGATATTAAAATGGGATCAACGGGCAAACACGAGGAAACTGATTTTCAAACAATAGATTTGAATCAAGTAACAGAGCACATATGAGCATATCTTTCAAATGAATGTGATTAGAGTGTCGTTTGCCTCACTCGGAGTAAGGTAGACTTTAGAGAAACACACTTTATATAAATAAGTATACGATTCATGCACTTGTGTAGCTTTCTATAAATATGATAATGTGAGAATGAAATAAAATAATTCCAAGCAAAACTCTCGCTATATATTTTTTTACTAATAGATTCACAAAAAAAAAACCTTAATTAACAATGTATGTAATACACATTTGCTGACCAACAAATTAATTAATATCACCTGATTTCCAAGAACTGTATTTTTCTGAAAGAATATTTGAATCTATACAATATATTTTAATGTTTATAATATGGTATAGTTATGGTAAAAAAAACCCACAGAATTTTATAGAACGAATGTTCAGATTTATCAAACCTATGAATCGTTGTCATCAATCGCGCTACTTACATGGCTACAAAATCCTACCGCCATGTCAATTTTCATTGTATTTATATACTTTACATTTTTATGGTGCATGTGCATTAGAGTGTCATTTTTTTACACTTCGAATTTAATAGTATTTGTTGTTGCATTTTTGTGTGTAATTAAATAATGTATTTACAGTTTTCAAAACTGCTACTTCTGGCTCGCTCAATGGCCTTGAAATATAGGGATATAAGAAAGATATATTTGCTGTCTTTACACATTGCATTTGTAATTCATTGTTATTATTCTAATTTTAATAAAGCCAACATTAGAATTACATCATATTTAAGTTCATTTTGACAGTTTGTTAGGATTTTTTTTTAATGGAGATGTGAACACAGAATACACGTCACATCAATATTCTTACTATTCTCAAAATAAGGCAAAAAAGCCTGTGCTATAAAAATAGGGCTAACTTGCTGGTGTCCTGGTATGGGGCTCGAACCACCGATCATCAGATCACTAGGCGAGCGTCGTGATCACTACGCTAATAAGCTTTATACCTGCTCTCATTCGGGCGATTTCGGCTTGTTTTTTTTAGTAATTAAACATAAAATTATCTGCGAATGCTTTTTTAATAATTTCACCTCTGAAAAATCACTGAAAACCAACATTTCAGAATATTTGGCTGGTTTGAGCGAGCCAAAGTATACTGATATCGCACCATTTTTCTTTTTTGTAGTAGCTATAAATGCGATGCAACTTTTGATAATAAAATAAAATACTTTTTTTCCCCATACATAGTGACATATCCTAATGTACATAGACAATCCTTTGATTTGTTGATAAAAGTCTGTATGTATCGGTCAGTGTACAAATAACAGACATTGAATCAAAGTTCGCTCCGTACTACATCTGTATGTTCCTTGATGCAATTTTTGAGACCAATCTCCGAAATAAGTTTCACCTGTGTAAACACCGTTTAATGCCATGGATATATTAGATTAACATTAAAAAGCAAACAGTCAAGACTGAAAATTGAAGCACAAATTATCTGATAATTATGACAGTCCACTGATAATTAGACTTTAACACGGAAGGGCTTCTGACAAAATATACTTTCATAAAAGCAATATGAATATATCCAGATACCAATAACAATTTATTTTTTTCTCCCTCCTCTTTCCTTGACCTGAAGATGGACGACGCAGCCTGGAGACACGTTGTAGAAAGCCAGACTGTTGGAGTCTTTGAAGAACAGACCCTTGAAAGATAAAGGAAAGTTATGTTTAACAATTCAATACAATTTATTAGTTAATGAAGCAGAGTGGTGCATGCAATTTAAATGCCACGCATGTGTAAACATTTCAAATCAAGGCATGAACGAGTTAAAATCCTGTAAATGCAATAAGCGCGTTTATGCGCCAAACGATGTGCGTGATTACACTCACTTTTCGACTTTGCAGAAACAGGATTAAACACGATTTTCAGTGTCATATATATTAAGTTTATCTACTGTGTGTGGATGATAATTCCCAGCATTTTATATACAGTAAAACCTCGTTAATTCGAAATTCAAGGGACCCAAAAAAACATTTTGAACTACACGGAACCCCATTAATTCGAAATTTAAGGTACAAAAAAAATTTAAAATCGCAATACAATTGTGAAATTCGCCAAAAATAATAAAATTCATGAAAAAAACGATTAATTTTGTGAAAAATGTCTGCATTTTTACATATTTCAAGAAATCATTTTGAAAACGGTATTATTATGTTTTATTATGGTAATACAAAGACCACCACATTTCTATTATGTACTAAAGTATCCGAAATGGACATATCTGTTGTTCTCACGTGCAAAAAAAATCGAAATATTTTTTTAAATTTTGTAAAATCGAATTATGTGAACTAAAACTTATTGTATAATTATACTAAAAATTAAAACATATTGATTTATAGCGCAAGGGGCTAAAAATTATTTCTAATTACGAATTACCGGGGTTTTCGAATTATCGGGGTTAATATTAGCATTTTGGGACTAGTGGGTTTTAAAATTTTCGAATTATGGCGAATTTTGAATTATCCATGTTCGAATTAACGGAGTTTTACTGTATATGATTAAACCTTATAGTGTTGTGCTGAAACCTGCCATCAACTTATGTGGTAATAAATTTTTTAAAACTTTGCAATGAAAAGGTTAACACGCACAGCTTTCCTTGTCATGCCGATACGTTGATTGCACATACGTTTACACTTTACAGAGACGGTATGAAACATGGTTTTCAATGTCATCAAGTTGAAATCAGTCTTATGTGTTTGGATGACAGTTTACAGCTTTTAATAGACATTTTAAATCAATATCATTAATATCTCTATCATGTCTTCCTTGTCAAGTATGATTGACAGTTAAAGGTTAAGAGTAGATAATAGCTGGAATTTTTCTTGTACAATAGTTGATAAATAACTTTTCTAAATAATTGATAATGAGTATATACTTGATACTACACTACATATTGATAATAAGTAATACTTCACTAATGAATCACAAAGGTTTTTAATGATATTCATTTACAATTATAGAGTAGTGAATTTAAAATAAGTGCTCAACACAGTTTAGTTAAGATTGTGGACTATCTAAATATGTTAATGTCATTGTCTGTCTGTCCGTAACTTGCTGGAATGAAGCTGAAATTACAACTTTAGATAATTAGAGTGTGATACGCAATCGGCGCACAAAACGCAACGGTCGCCCACTAAATTATCGTGATTTTCGCTGAAATTTTCCACAAACACAATTATGCCATCACAGAATTTGTAATTTTATCTCGTAATGTAACTAATGCTGCATTGCACATTCTCTAAACCTGCGTATACTTTTAGAGATGCAATGATGTTGTTAAGGGGTTACGTGTAGTCAGGATTTTTAAAAAATTGAATTTTTTTTTTGGTGTTTTCTTAAAGCAAAATGTTTCAAAAATATTGTGTGAAAATATCAACTCGATCCGGTTATTAGTTTTAAAGATATGCAACGATAACTGTAGGGCCCTCCGCTGCCGCCCATACTGATACGCGGACGGTACTAGAGCCGGCCGGGCTGACAAACGGGGCGACTGCTACAGAACGCGGTTTTTACCTGTTTAATTCTAAGAATAATGTACGAAATTTCTTTTATACTTCTACTTTTAGATATAAGACCCTTTAGGCTAACTGAGATTTGATTTAGTGTTAGTATTTCAGTGGCAGTGGAACCCAGCAGTCGATAGGTAGTTGTGCGTGTATTATAATCATTTTTAAAAATTTATAATGAGACGTCATGAAGGTATGCAAGGAATATTAATGATTGCTAATGCATAGGCTTAAATTATGGACCTAATGCACACCCGTATGCTGAAAAACTCGATATAGAGCGCATAAAGATTGCTAACCAACGTGCAAATCAGGTTACTCGAGAAGGCAAAATGAGACGTAGATAAAAAAAAATCGATATCTTGGAAGCTTACACATAGGCAGAAGATATGTACCAGAAATAGACGACTATGCGTAAGTAATTTTTTTAAATTGTATTTGTATTAATTATTTATGCATAAAACTTTAAACGCGTTTTTCTCAAAATAATGTTTTCAAAAACGGTGTCCACGATATTTTAAATACTACTTAACAGATTTAAATGAAATTTAAACATCATATTTTAGGCATTAAAAACTTGTGCTTAATCGAAGGATTTTTTTGACTTGAACTTTTTTTTTTATAAATAATAAATGAGTGATTTTTTCCCTCAAAATTCATAATTAAGCTTTCAAAGACCGCCATTTTGCTAAATTTGAAAAAAAATAAAAAAGCTTCGATTAAGCACAAGATTAACTATTGAACTACTAATTTCTTTTTGTTTCATTAAATTCAGATAAACCACTAAGAAGCACTGATGGACACGGCGAGGCACTACTTGCAAAACAGGGGTCAAGAAACGAGATTCTATCGTGGTCCAGTATTAATAATTTTATTTGAAATTTTCGGTATAGTTACTTAAAATATAGTGTAAAACGTTGGTATTATGAATTGAATCAAAACATTAAACAACAGTTCAAAAAATTTTTTTGAAAATGTCAATTTTTTTCGCCTCTGACTACACGTAACCCCTTAAATGAAATCATTGACGAGGAAAATAAATATTGCTTACATCCATATTCAGCTTCTGCTTGGCCGGCTGCATCCCCAGAGCGGTGTGCAGACGGGCCTTGAGAGTGGCGATGGTGGCGTTCCCAGCTAGCCGCAGGGGGATCCTCTGCCCCGACAGGCGCCACTCCGGCTTCTCCGGCATGTTGGGCGCCTGCACGGTGAAAGATATCTGTCCCTGTTGACGGTGAAGAAGAGGCGTCGTTATAATACTTATAGCGCAAGAAATTAATAAAAACCATAGTTGCACAGAAAAGAAATAGCAGCCATGGAGCAAAATAGATTTTTTTTGATGATTTTTAATCAACGTTTGAATAGACTTGCCGGATGCAGCTGTAAGAAGTGCTGTTCCGGGAGAAGCTGATCCTCAGTTCGGGCCTTCTTGGCCGGGGGCTCATCCACGCTGCTTCCCTGCTGCGATGGGGCGGGTGGGGGCACTGGCGGAGGCTCTATTTGAGGAGGCGCCGGTGGTGCGGGGAATCCAGGGAAACCACCACCTGAAACATGCATCATTTTTACCAATGCTTTAGATATAAAATAATGCGAGTCTCTAGTTGAGGTTAGGTTACAAGTACCTAGAATTCTACTGTTCATGATTAGATTAACAACATATTATTAGTTTTAGTTTCTATTATTAGTCACTTGGATAATTTAAGTAGATAATTTAGTTAACGCTAAAAAAAGTTAAACTATAACAGAAAAATTAATAATTTATTTATGTACTCACTTAAAAACTGTTGCTTAAGGCGGTACATTCATTTTTCAAGCTGTCAAAGTGGTGATATGTGTCGGATAGATCATGCTACTTCAATACGAGATCGAGACATGAACAAACGTCTTATCAGATAAACCTTGCAAGAGCGTATTTTTTACGTGCCTTGTGAGATAGAAAGGTTGCGAGGAAACGAGACAACCATATGGAGTACCGACGTTTAAAATATATGGGAACGCAAGTCATGCTCGCGTAATATTATTGGAATTTTAAATGTTTTAAGTCTAGAATATAAAAAAGCGTATGTATATTTCTCCAATAATTTAGGTGTTGTAAAAAAAAAGTAAACAACAATTTTTCTTATATCACTGTTTTTTAATTTAAAACTTTTGTCGAATAAGCAGATTTAGATATTATTTTGACTTCCGACTGAAATGTCAAAACACCTGTGAAAATAATTGAATTTAAATTTTTTTATTTAAAATAAACAAAAAACTACTACAACAATATGTATTGAATTAAAAATAAAATAAAAAACCATTTATCTATATTTTAAAAATTATCTTGTAAATTAATATCTTACTTGACATCAAATAACAATGACATCAACACGAATAAAGTGAACATAGCGAGTCAGCGAGCAAGTCAGCAAAAGTGACATGCGTTCAATATTAGGTTATGAGTAGAAATGCAATTTAATACAAAACTAGTTAAAAAAAACATTATTATCTGCGATGAATAGATTTCTTTCAATATATAATATGATATCATTTTGAACTAAAGTCAAATTTGGCATAAAAACACGTTCTAAAGTGATTTTTTTATGAAAAAATGATTGGACTACATGAACGCGTCCGCCTCTCCCGGCTGGCGCGTGGATTGTGATCTGCAAACTGCGTAATTTTTTGACACATTTCATACTATAGAATTTTTATTTTTAAATATTAATTAACGTGTTTTTTATTAAAAAAATTAGCTTTTTAATAGTGAATGAAGACTCAAAGTGCGAATATAGATACAATATATCGTTTAAAATCATCTTTATATGAATAAACAACATTTGAAAATGACCAAAAATCGTAAATATTTAAGCATGTTTGAAAAATGATATCTTTTTTAATATTGAATATTTCTTAATTTCCTACGTACAAATTCTAGATAATTAAGTAAACTTTATATGTATGAAAAAACATATTATGCTTACATACAAATTTTAAACGAATCACACTTTGCCCGGGAACATTAAAAACGTTTTTTTGCCGCGGCCTGTGGATATATTTTTCTTAATTATTGTAAATAATGTTCAGTTTATTACTTTTATATAAGAATAAAGGTTCTATCTAAGTTATCGCCCTAAAAAAATTGAAATCTATCATATACATTCTGATATAAATGAATAATAAAAACCCACATTTTCGTAAAAAACGCCGAAATATGCATTTGCAGTGAATGTACCGCCTTAACATTTTAAATATCAATAAATATCTTTTGAAAGTAATGTCAATTTTTAGAGCATTAATTTAAAAAGATAATCAACAATAAACAATCATAATTCTAGAAATATTTGATTTGTGGATGAAAATGTAAACAAATAATTAATTAAGGTTATTCCGAGGACATAAAATTGAATAATTTGAAGTACATATATTGCAACGCGTAGAGTTAGAACTTACCCATCATGGGCGGGCGAGGTGGCATGGGGGCCATGGGAGACATGACCATGAGAGGGGGCATCGGAGGCAGCATCCCTCCCATAGGAGGCCCCACTGGAGGTGCCATCTAGAAAATAAAACATATTTAGTTTGTTTATATGAAACCATGTCACTGTGCAGTTTGAACCGCACGGTGCGAGTCCATTTTCTTCACAATCGCGAGAGCAATAACATCTTGGATACTTTTAACTGAGGCTCTTAGACAGAAAGTAGCAAAACATGACAAGTTTGCGTGACTCACCATGGGCATCTGAGGCGGCGGTGGCTTAGGCACCTGCGGAGGCGGTTTGGGTCCTCCCCCTCCGCCGCTTCCAACGGGCTTGGGGCCAATTTTCTCTTTCTCTTCGTCCGGCAGCAGCCCCTTCACCTTGTGGATCTGGTGAATCTGCTCCTCCAGTGTAATGTTAGCGCGGGCGGCTCGTGTGGCGGCCTCCACCGAGGATGTGTGGCCGTCCCAGGTCACCTGAAGGGAACATTGTGTATCAGGATTCACATTCACATTACAGTTCTTAATTTAATTTTACGCCATTAGTGTTTAAATATAGGGTGTTTTTTTTTAGAAGTTTCTTCTCGAATTGATAAAACTTTTTCCAGTAACAGCCAATTAGATAGCTGATTTGTGCTCGGTTTGGTTTGCCATTTCAACATGAATAGACTTACGTTAGAGAAAATCGTGGATTCATAACCATATTTTAAAACTAATGGCATAAAACTTTATTTTTAATAAAGCCAATACCATAATTATTACCATAACTTTTATGTTCTATGCCTCTTAAAAAAACCTCTATAGTTAAATTAAATTAAAAAACAAATGGGGTTAAGTAATGGGTTTCTAAGTCACATTGCGTTTATGCAACAATGACTAGGTTACATATTAGGGGCTGTATTATCAACTTGGATTATATTTAAACCATCAATTATTGCGTTTTCCACCAATCACACAACCTGTTTTATTATTACAGATTTACACGTCATAAGAAACAATCATAGATTTTTATGAAAGATTCATTTAATCCAAGTTGATGGAACCGGCCCTTTCTAAGTTTCAAAGATTTATTATTTTAAAAAAAGATTAAAATTATCAGGCAAAAAAGTAAGTATGTTTATTTACGTGGACTAGCTGAACATTGAACTTTGAAAAGTAACTTACCCGGTCATCCTTGCGCACTTCTTCCTCTCCGATCTTCTTACCGATGGCTGTCTCCTCATCTCCCACACCGAAAATATCTGTACGCCTCTCAGCGAGCTGCTTGAGGGACGCCTCGATGGCAGATCCTAAACAAAATGGTTGACGATTCATTTTATATATTAATAAAATGTAGTAAAATTGATCAGTTTATTTAACTTAAATTTAGCTGAAGGACTTTGTGTATAATTTCCCTAACACCAAAATACAAATATATTGTGTTGAAATCGAGAGTAAAGTCTAACCTTGTGCCAACACCGCATCCTGAGCTCCGCGATCCCCGAGAGCCCGGTCGCGCTGCTCCAGCCAGCGAGGGTCCAACAACCCGATGCGCATGTGTTCCTGCACCTTGTGCGCGGGGATGCGCTCTCCCGTAATGGGACTGATCAGCCACTCCTCGCCGGCACCCGCACCCGGCGGACCCGTGTCACGTTTTGCTGTAAATAAAAATAATTAGTAAATAAAAAAACAAACAAATAAATAATAAAAAATCATAATAGCAACAGCTGTTGTACCTTGCTTGGGATCGTATTTCTTGACCACAACTTTGTCCAACTGCGGGGGCAGCGGCGGTGGCTGTAGGGCGGACGTTCCTCGTGCCCTCCTCCTGTCGTCTCCCGAGTCAGAATCGGAGTCTGAAGAATCTGATGAGGAGCTATCTTCTTCCATGTCTTGCACCTATGAGATACATTAATTTATAAGTTGTTCATATTGAATTAAACCTTCTTCTAAAAGAACATCTAATATATATAATGTTCGACTGATATTAATTGAACATGTAATATGAGTGGTAACCTGTGTATTGTCTGGCCTGTTGTCCTGGCGGTGCGTACGATCTTCCATCTTAGATAATCCTTCTTCTTCTTCGCTGGAACTGTCCTTATCTCCCCTCTCGCCTTCATCATCTGACTCCAGCTGCATTTCTATCTCTTCGACACCGCCATCCTCTATGCGTTCCTGCACAAAAAAAATAATTATGAAGGAAACAACTCGATATAAATGCTGGAGAA
The DNA here is from genome assembly GCA_016648135.1 of Agrypnia vestita. Classification (NCBI taxonomy): domain Eukaryota; kingdom Metazoa; phylum Arthropoda; class Insecta; order Trichoptera; family Phryganeidae; genus Agrypnia; species Agrypnia vestita. The sequence continues at coordinate 18,377 of JADDOH010017471.1, forward strand.
AAGAATAATAGAAATCACAAATACATGATAAGACATGGCATAGAATAATGACCTGCATGAGAACCCTGGCTCCCACCTCGTCGGGAGTAGTGGGCGGAGGGAACGACCCAAGTTCCATGTGTTGATAGTCAACTGTCTCCACCACCACAAAATCGTGCCAGTCAATTGACGCATATGCGACTGAAATTATAAAACAAAATACATCAGCACTTTGATCGGAAGAATTCGACAATTTCAAAATGTTTCAATATTCACAAAAATTTGGTGTTACACGATCAATTAGCAGAAAAAGCTGACACGGTGGACGATTTGCAACCACGTGACAATTGCTTCTGCTAAGTAGTGCAGTGGCCGTCTCTCAGCCAATTGTTATATTAAATTCATTATTTAATCAATGTTGAATACATACATAATTTACAGCAAAAAAGGAATTGGTATAACTAAAACAATAAGTGTGAATACAATAATTCTGGATCTGATATAACTGATGTATATATGTGTTTTGCAACTATGAATTAACCCTTCAAATACCCCAAAACCCCAGTTATAGTCAGATTCTTAAGTGGAGAGCTGTACCAATTATTTGAAAAATAGTTTAAGCAGCTCAGACGACGGCAACATATTTTTATTAGAACAATAAGTTAATTAACGAATGTCCAAAGGAAAATAAAATGATGAAATAATACTAGTTTAGGCATTGACATATTATAATATAGACACACTATTCCCAATTAATGTATATTATAGATATCTCACAGAGACGAAACTGTATTTCTTATGGGAAAGTAGGTATAGAAGTCATTTGGGTGTACATAGGACTTATGACCTATCTTATGGTTGGCTTAAGTGATCACTTTACACAATTAATTGTTTAATTACGTTAATTGATTAATAATGTCTCTGTGACATAAATCCAGCACTGTTCTGAAAGATTTGAACAAACTCAAAATATTCTGACACTATTCCCATACTAGCCGGCTTTCATATGTAGCAAATATTGCATCGAAAGAGACAACAAATCACAGCACACTTATTTCACAGCCCTGCATGTAGACAGAAAAATCAGGTAATTTGAAGTCAGTGACTAAAAGAACATACTCATTCTTACAATAGTGTACGATATTCTGTTCCTTTTTCCTGGGACTTTTTTTTTTGCATTGCGTCGCGTCCACAGAATACAGAATAATATTTTTGTTCTGTGGTCGTGTCTGATTACAAAGGTCCATTCGATAACAAATGTAAGTTAGGCAATTACCCTACTTTTAAGTTGCCAAGAATTCACGCTTGTAACATATCTACAGTTTATTATATCATTGAGTTTAGGTATCAAACCTTCAACGTCAAATATCTCAGTTTGAGTTGAGTATGGCCTAACACATCGTTGCAGAATACTAACCACATAATGATTTAATTTTTACCTAAATGCATATTATACTGATGACATATCATTTTTGCATCCGTAAAAATTACATTAATGTTTCCGTGATTTAATGATTATCAAATACCTAATTGTCACATTTACCAACACCATAGATAAGAGATGGTAGAATCAATAAACTTCATATAATTGCGTCACTTTTTTTGTTGTTGCTTGGGAAGTACATTAAATGACTCACTCCTCTCTCTCTCCATCTTCTGTTCCTCTTTTTGCTTCTGAGCCAGCTGATGTGTGAGCCACGCGGCTCGAGTCTTCGCGAGGTTCAGTACTGTCTGCGTGGAGCCAGCCTCTTCCGTCAGCTTCGGGAGCAGCTCTTTAGGTGGAAGTAAGACCTGGAGGGAAATTCATTAATTATTATTTTTCACTTTGCAACAATTTTGCCAAAATATAAAGCAGACAAATGAAGACTATCACAAGCCTTGTTGATGTTCACTGGTCTCATTACCTTGGTGTACTGCTCCAGGAGTCGGGTAAAGTAGTGGAAGAGCGAGTGCTGAGGGCGAAGGAAGTCAAACTGGTAGTTCCTCTGTTCGCGGTTCATGAGGTTGGTCAGGAACTGACGGCCGTTTCGGGCCACAAACTGAGCTGTGAGCTTCACAATGTCCCTGGCAAAGACACAACAGCATCATTTATTTCTTAAAGCCCCAGTCGTAACAAGGTATTTTAATTTTATTTAAGAAATCAAGAAAATATTAATGAATAATGAGACAAGAGTTAAATGAATATTTTGTTACTTAAATAAAAATATTATTATTAATTCCATAATTACTTACAGTCCTTACAGCGATTTTGAAAATTATAAATGTAAATACCAATTCATTTTGGGGTTTTGATAAAATATTAAAAATACTGTCGAATTTGGTTATAATGAGCTCGGATATCAGGAGATCTCGGCTATAATGAGCCAAACTGTGAATTGATTTGCGAAAATTCCCATACAATCGTTCTCGGTTATAAGGAGCGCGATTCCCAGATATACGGAGAAAATTTTAGAATCTCTTTGCAGGGTTACAGATAAAAAAACAAACATGTACTCATAGCAATGAATTTTGCTTCTAAAGCGGCTCGCACTTAATTAGAGTTCATTTTATGATGTGATGTACACAAACTTGTGTCCGAAAATGCCACATGCACTGGCAAACAATAGTTCGTCGAAGGTCGAGAATATTGGTCATATAACTTTATTATTATTGGGGGTTTCCAAAATGTTTGAGGTGACAGATTATTTTATGCAGTTTACTGTATTAGCATTTAAAAGCCTAATCAGTTAAACGCGAATTGTTCTATCGGAAACATGTCCACTAACAAACGAAAGTGTCTCTCGGTTCGCGAAAAAGTCAAAATTATTCATGAAATAGAATGCGGTGCCGAAAATTCTGAAGTCTGTAAAAAGTTTTCACTGTCGTCTTCTACAGTTTCAACGCTCTGGAAAAATAAGGATGTTTATTTAGCTGCTCTTAAAAATAACATCACATTATCAAAAAAGTGAAATTTACCTATTCCGGATATAAGAAGTCCCGGCTATAAGGAGCAAATTTAATCGATCTCTTTGCGCTCATTGTAACCGAGTTCGACCGTATTCCATTTCATCTTAATTGAGCAGAAAACAGCTGACAACAAAATGTCGCACTTATTGACATAAATATATTGATGTTACGTAAATGTCTGTTAAATGGGCCGACTTACAGATCCAATGCAGAGATGGAGGGAGGGTCTGCGATAAACTCGAAATCCGGTGGGGCTTCCGTAGGGGGAGGTGGCTCAGCGGCAGCCCTCAGGAGCTCCTGCTGTCTGAGGACGGCAGCGGGCAGGCGCTGCATCGCACTAACCATGTTCCCCTGAGGGCTCGGCTCCACCGCTACACATTACAGACGGTATTAAAAAAATTAACAGCTATAACTTAAAGGCATAAAAGAAGAGAAGTTAAATGGATGGCCATATCTGCAAACCTTGATAATATTGCCAGCTAATACTAATCACTAATAATAAAGATGGAACAAAAATGGAATAAATTATTAGATTTTAATCAACATAAATTTTACTTCTTCATTTCTCATCCCTACATCTAGAACAGCCTATCTGGAACATTCTCTGTGACCAATAATGAATGTACGTAAGCGAATCTGTCATTTTCGAGTGACGGACGACCTCACCGAATAACGACTAGCCTCAACTGCGGCGTGAACACTGAACGCTCAACCACACACAAGTAAGCGCAGGTCGGGTTTGCGCAGGCGAAATTTCAAGCAAGTTGAAAAGTGCACAGACAAAAGTGGGGTTGGCGCGCGATACAGTTTTACCAACTACACACACGGTGTTCCGTGTACAAACCAGCCTGCGCAGGCAAAACTGTGGTGATACTTGTCCGTGTGGTACGCCCATTAGGCCCGAATTCAGAGTCAATACTTAGATGATTTAAAGGGTATGCTTTAAGTGTTATTTTATACTAAAAATTACGCTTTTAAGGCATACTTTAACCGTTAAATCATCTATTTAACGGTTAAAGTACGTATATTTGCTCTGAATTCGGGCCTTAGTTGGGCGAAATACAGATTCATAAGGATTAGATAGTGACACTTCATTTTCCTAGACTACCTAAAGAGTTGAAGCGTGATGGTTCGATATTTAACATCTACAATAAGACCGTATATAAAAAAATTTTTTTTTCAAATACAAAAACATATTTGTTAAATTGCAGATTTTATTTGGGAAGATGTACAAACCTTTTCCTTCGCGGAAATCCTTGACTTTGTGTTGATAGTATGCATGATAAGGATCTCCAGAACTCAGAAAGTTGAATTTAGGATTTCCTAACTCGTTCTGCCTGATACGAGCCTCAAATTCCGGACCGTTACGGGCTACGAAGCTAGCGGTTTTGTCGACAATATCTGAAAAAAAGCATTAAGGAAAATATGTCCGGTCCACATAATGAAATTTAATCTTTAAATATAATTGAAATAAGTACGTAAACAAATTTAGAAAAATCAAGTGTCAAAAGGATACTCCTAACCTCCGGTGGAGGATAGATAATGCCGATAGTCGGGCCAATTGGCGTGGATTCTTCTTGTTCGTGTTCATTTTCAGACTGTCTGTTGACTGTTTCCAGAACAGGCATTTTGGGTAATATGCCAGTCTGAAACGTGTGAACAAAATTATTATGATATGTCGAATAACGAACGTCGCCGCACACTTTTCGCACAGAATTGCACAGAATGCAAGATGGCAAAAACAATTATTGGTTGGTATTTGGTATTATGTTATTTAAGATTTCTACTTTACCGACAGCCCTGCATTATCAACTAGTAATGCTTTTTTTGTAGTATTTTTATCTACTGTACCTCTTATTCGGAATACAGCAGTAAAGATTTCCCGTAACAATCATAGATGTCTCTAATTTACTATGTTTTCCCACGATATTTGCTTCATTTAAACAAAATTGGTACCTAATGTAAAAAAGAAATTAATAGGTAACTTACCTACTTTTCACTACCAACCAAGCAAATTATATCAAATAATATATCATTGCCACGCATGAAAAAATACGAAAGTTTAAGAAAATAATTGATGAATCAATTAAAAAGATTAACTTATCCAGAAAATAATCTATTGAAAAAATATTTCATTAAGGTACAGGTACACATGCATATTACTGGCATGCTCATTAGCAAGCACAAAACTAGCATGTCCTAACAACTGTATACACTTGCTCATTATTAGCATGCTTATTTTAAGCATGCTCATAAATAAGCATACTTAAAACTAACAATCAAACACACGTACTTATTAGTGGCATGCTCTTGTCATAGAATAGAGTTCAAAATTCAATGTTTGCAAACTGAAATAGAAAATTGAAGTGAACCAATAAATCAAAATATTTTTGATTTTAGTTTTTATAATTTTTATTGTAAGATTTGAATCATTCATGTCTTTTAATAAAGTTTCATAAACATTATTTCTTGCTATATTATTTTTACATAGCGGTGACCGAGTATTCTACAGACATTTGTGATTCCTATAATAAGTCACGAAAAGTACCTAATGTTTCATCATCTTCCCAACCCAACGCGCCATATTTGTTTCATATGTCGCGAACTGATGAGATCGCATTGATAACTAATCGATACCAGCCGCGAATGACATAAGCATGCTCATAATAAGCAAGCCTGTTCACACATGCTCAAAAGATACCCCTTCTCATGGTGGAGTATACCACTAATGAGCATGCTTATTACTAGCAATGTGCGTACACACATGCCTCTAATAAGCACGGGCTAAAGAAGGTCAATACTGCGCATGCTCACGTGCCACTAATAAGCGTATGTATCAGTACCTTTAGCATTGGAATACGTGTAATACTGGAATACGGAATTCCTTTGTGGGGAACAGCGATATCAATTTCTCCACAGTAACCGTATTTGACACATAGTTGTATATTTATGTAGTCATATGTTTTGTATACTTATGTAGTCATGTGTTAATCATAAATTTATTATTACACAGAATATTTTTTCGACACATAGGCTTTTTCTGCATATCTTTGTATCTAATAGACACCTATAACTTTTTTTTAATATCATAAAGCTGTTATCTATAGAATTAGTATGGTGTGGATGAAGTTTCGATCCATGACGGAAATCGAAATGACATTAAAATTAAAAGGAAAAGTATACCTACCAAACGACTGTCAGATCCGCCCTCCTCAATGGCTCCGAATGCTGGACCATGTACCTAGGTACCTACGTATACAGCACCTACAGTAGGCAGCTATATATAGTTCAGGCGGAGTGTCCCTGAGACAAAATAAAAAGTTCACACATTGAGTGACGTTATCCAGGACTGAAGAAGGTTCAACCTATGGATGAGGAGAGCTGACCCCAACAGTCGACGACGACAGTGAGTTGGGATGAAGCCAAGGAGAAGAAGAAGATCAAGCTGTAATATAAAATTGTAACTTCACAATAAAATGTGTAATAAAATATAGGTACGTATAAAATACTTCGAAAACGAACTAAAGCGGAGTATCCTAAAGCCTTTTGTAGGTTTTATTTTTGGTTATTATTAACCTTCCATTTCAAATATATTAGTATCAGTTATAACAAGAGCGATGGAAGGCAGAATGTGGTATTAGGCCCGGTTGTTTCAAGTTGGATCAAAGTAAGCGTTCGTTTAAAGCATAGATTTTTGCATTCTCCACCAATCAGACGATCCGTTTTCGGAAATATCTATGCTTTAAACGAACGCTTACTTTAATCCGACTTGAAACAACCGGCCCTTAGCGGCACAATATTGCTAATCCAAAGACAATTCGCAGAGCAAACAGCTTTATTTTAAAACAATACTTGTTGAACTAAATTTGATTAGCTTGTTGGTCATGTGGTTAATACTTTCGTCTCGCGATTCAAAGGTCGCGGGTTCGAATCTCACTCCAGACCAGCAAGTTAGTCCTATTTTCATAGTACAAGCGTTTAGCTTAGCTTGAAAACAGTAAGAATATTGATGTGACACGTATTTCGTGTTTGCATCTCTATTAAAAAAAAAATCTATCTTCTACAAATCTACAGTACCTACCTACAAATGCGGGATCTAAACTACATCGGATATGTCACAAGTCACAAGATATATTGGAGAGAATAGTGGTGGAAGGCAGAATAAGAATATAATAAGAATAGAATACTACACACATTATTTGATTTCTTTCTGATAATTATTGAAACATTGAATCCAATCACCACAGAATACCATTTTTGACGTGTTATATTCTAAGACTAGGGGTATGAGATGGCGCCGGATAGTTTTGGTTGTGGTGTCGTCAATATTACAGTGACTGCGACTGCTCTACCAAAAGCATATGAAAGAGAAGAAGTAGTGGGTAGCCACTAACAGTATTATAGATTCTTGGTGCAATCACACGAATCTTGCGTCTTAAGGTACAGATACACATGCTTCTTTACTGGCATGCTAATGAGCATGCCACTAATAAGCATGCCCTAACAACTGTACACACTTGCTCATTACTGGCATGCTTATTAGTGGCATGCTCATAAATAAGCATGCCCAAAGCTAACAATCAAACACACATGCTTATTAGTGGCATGCTCTTGTCATAGAATAGAGACGCTCTTGTTCAAAATGGAAACTTTGCAAACTGAAATAGAAAATTCAAGTGAACCAATAAATCAAAAAAGTTCCCGAGTTTCCATCCGCACATTTTTGATTTTAGTTTGCCTATTAATAAAGTTTCGTAAACATTATTTCTCACTATA